>JBAHVQ010000302.1:400876-422789 GCA_036872915.1 Nanipora kamurai | reverse complement strand
ATTCCCGTCTAGGGCTCAGAAATCGTTTTTCTGAGAGAACGAGCTTGACGAACGTCCACTAGTCGTCTGAGATTTACTAAGCTCCCACGTGAACTAATAGTTGACGTTTGTCAAGCTCGTTCTCTCAGAAAAACAATTTCTGAGCCCTAGATGGGAATCGAACCTGTAACCTTCTGACGACCGGTGAGACGCTCTAACCATTGAGCCACTACGACTCAGATGGCGAGCTATATGATAATAATTATTATCATATCGTGACTTCCGTATAGGCAGTACATGTGACGAACCTGCAGCTTAGCTCACCATCTGAGCCGTAGTGGCTCAATGGTTAGAGCGTCTCACCGGTCATCAGAAGGTTACAGGTTTGATTCCTGTCTAGGGCTCAGAAATCGTTTTTCTAAGATAACGAGGTATATTTTAGACTTACCAACATTGCAATTTCTCGTGAATACGTCATGAACATGACACTAGCCCTGTTTTCTAGCAACTGATTGTAATCCAGATTTTCTATGATGGTGATTTGTCCGTCAAACACACGTGTATCTGGAAGAAGACATATGTTGATTAGTATTCTCGGTCTCAACTTTTATTTTTCAAACTGCATGTAGAATAGTGTGCTATAACAAAAGCTGGGAAATAGTTTTTAAAAAAGCATGGTATTTTTTCCTTGTCCTTCATTTTGTTTTATTTTTCCTTAGCCTATCTTGGGTTGTTTTCTTAAGAGGGAATGAGCAGTAGTGGATGAAGTGTTTTCGTGATAACGAGAATCGGTTACAAAAGCAATTTTTTGTCATGGAATCTATGGAGATACTTCCGTAAATTTTTTAATTTTGATGCTTTGAAACGGTACTTTGAAAAAGAAAACTGAATATCGTCATTAAACACGCCTTGCTTCCATTGGAATATTTCCATGTTCTTAAGTTCATGTCAACTGTTTTATGGTTCACTGAACGATTCGACGTGCTTAGAATATATGTATATGATTATCACCATATATGAACTCAAAAAAAAAATACGATCACACTTCATAACATCCCAAGTCATGCATGACTTGTTAAACCTGAACCGTTATTCTTTACACTTTAATCAAAATAAGCTTGCACATATTGGTCGATTGAATCTATTTATTTGCAAGTTTGCAAGTGCAAGACGTCATGACGGCCATGCTAGAAGAACTTCAACAAAGGAAATTCATTGTCTGCCATTATTTGTAGAACCATCGTGGCTGTTTTCTCCTTGTCTTTTGAATCTCTTACAAATGTTAACAAATCCGTTTTCACAATTAAAATATTGAATGCATATTAGGTGAAGAAATTTGGAATGTCAGAATGATATACTTTTTAAGACCCAACCGGGATCAGTTGCGAAAAAGGCAACTCTGTGGCCTTGAGCTGGAAATTGAACCCGCGACCCAGCGAATCTAAGCAGTGCTCCATTAACTGAGCTACAAAGGTCGTCGCGGGTTCGATTACCAGCCGGAGGCCTTAGATTTTTCTCAACTGGTCCCGGTTGGGTCTTAAAAGATCGTAATTCTGACACTCGAAAATTTCCTATACCTAATACGAATACCAGTTCACGTTATCGAGTGTAAATGCTTATCCTCAAATTTCCCATCCATTAATTATTCTGACAAGGGCGTCCACAAGAGGTACGTAAAGTTCGCTTTTTTTTCAGAGTTCATATTATCTTTGGTGTTATGTGATTTAGGGTTTTCTTTTTTCTTCAGTATTCATATTATCTTTGCCGTTATGAGACAGCATCGTTCGAATTTGTTCTAGTCTAGCAGGTTGGTTGGAAAACCTGAAATCGGTGGAATCCAGAATGGCATCCAGAATTTGCCGGTCGCAACTGTTGTAATTTACATAAAATGGTCGACAACATTAATCATATGAGTATAAGTTAGTGCAATAAAAGTGAAATAACGATCCGATCATAGTACTGGCTTATCTCGTCCAAGATGTCAAGGCAACTTAAATTATAACTCAACAACGAGAACTATTTATGAGGAGGTAAGTCAAGAACAGGTGCCTTTAGTCAATTAAGACAATGCTCGAATCAAACGTGAACATAGTACAAACAATTTTATTTACCCTTAATTTGGTACATATTGCTATGCTGCCACTAACTTATTGGGATCAAGGCAAAACATATGCGCGCTAACTAATAGTTCCTCGTGGAGACAACGAACTCCCAATTGTGGGTCACGCAGAGTACCGCGTGCTAACTCACTTTAGTTCTTACCCTTTTTCAAAATTCTGCGGGCGCTCATGATTCTGATTCATGCGATTATGGAGCCTCTAGTAAAGTTGATACAGCATTACGTGCAATATGGGACCGTGATGGCCCTTCACATGATTTTCTAAACACAGTTGGGCCTTTTACTAAGAAAGCTTGTCCTTCTGGATTTTAAGTTACAACCTATAGTCTTACATAACGCAAGAAAATTTGAAATAATGAAGTATCCCTATTCGACATACCTTCACACTTTCCGTTGCTAACAACATGGTTAACCTCGGTACAAAAGCATTGATATGATCCTTCGAAGTTCATACAGGTTTGATCGGCTGGGCAAACACCTGTTAGGGAGCATTCATTCTTGTCCGCTAAAGATGAAAACAAGTAATTATAAGATCCTATACAAGAAGACATCCCAAAGAATTTTGACAAAACTGCAAACCTAGGATTACTACAGGGAAAGTTACTTCTTAGGTAAAGTTGGATAAAGTACGGTTAACTTAATGGTTGTTATCTTCTGTCACTTTGGAATATAATATTTAAAAGAGACTGCGTAAGAAGATTTCGGGAAGGGTGTAAAAACATTTGACAAATGACTAAATTCATACTAGACGCTGAACACTAATCTGGTTCATGTGGGAGCTTGGTATATATCAGACAATCAACAAACGTTCGTCAAGCTCGTAACCTCAGAAAAACTTTTCTGAGCCCTAGACGGGAATCGAACCCGCAACCTTCCGATGACCGGTGAGACACTAACTGTTGCTCAGATGGCCACCAAGACTCAGATGGCGAGCTAAGGTGCAGGTTCGTCATATATCAGATTCACCTGATGAGTGTGGGAAGTTCAACACCTGCCATACGAAACAGATCTGTAGTGATTAAAAATTCGATGAAATAACTTGTGTTTTCACTTTGTTGTGTATCATATATATTTATATATGTTTATGTACGTTCTTAAGCTCCTCGATTCAGAAACTTTCTAGTTCCTGAGAGTAATCACAAACTTCTGATGACCGGTTAAACGTTCTTACCAATAAGCCTCACTAAAAGTCAAACACTGAGATTAAGTTGCTAGTGTATGAATTATTATCAGAAAATGGTAGGATTCGTACCAATAGTAGGATTGAAAATTTTAAGGTCACCCAAAGTATTATCTGGTTCCAAGCCGTTCTTGATTGCTTTGTCCAACTTGTCCACAGTAACAACCGAGTTTCCATTCAGAACGATATCAAGGTGGGCCTCAGCTTGGCCGTTATTATTTCTGTTAAACAATGAAACACCACAACATATCTTCAACAAACTTGAGACACAAAATCCATTGCCAGCCGACAACTTGAAAAAATATAAGCCGAAACATAACCCAAAAATAAACATCTTGTGAATAACTCAACATACGAGCTTAAAAACAAGACAAAAGTGCAGCGATAATATTTCAACTTTATCGCAAAGCCTTTATTCAAAAGATGTTCATTTTCGGGCTATGTTTTGTCTTATAGTTTTGAGACACAAAGAAAGCTAACTTATTTTTTAAGTAACAACTAGCACTTCTCAATGTCAGCTGAATACAACTACCAGAATACTTTGCGGTATTTACTTTCTCGTGCAAATTTGTAATTCCCAAAGAGAAAAGGAATACAATTGCTCATATTAACACCAAAAACAAGATTTCAAAAAGTATTCAGGTAGTTGTATTCAGCAAGTGAATAAGGGGAATCGACTATTGAATTGCATTACGTCAAACTAACTTGCAATTTTTTAGTCATTCACTCCAACATTTGTATGGCAAGCGTAATATTTGTTTTAGTTAACCATTAAACAATAAGATTAATTTTTACAATTG
This sequence comes from Nanipora kamurai, assembly GCA_036872915.1. Lineage (NCBI taxonomy): Eukaryota > Metazoa > Cnidaria > Anthozoa > Scleralcyonacea > Helioporidae > Nanipora > Nanipora kamurai. The sequence continues at coordinate 418,711 of JBAHVQ010000302.1, read as the reverse complement.
CAAACCAATCAGTAGGACAAAACCATTTTGGAAAATAAAAATAAATATATTTTTATCTATCTTTTATCTATTATTTTTATAATATCTTTATTTTAATTTGTTGTTAGTGTCACACGAATATTACACGGACTGATTAGGTTTTGCGTTTGTTTTGCAGAAAAAAAAAATCCCTGAAGACAGGGATAAAGCTCATTTTGTGACATTAATCGGTAAACCAAACCGAAAGCACGATTTATAATAGTCCACAAATTTGTTTTTTACTAAAACTGGTTTCGTATTTCAAATCATCATTCATTATTCATGACGTAAATAGTGAAGAAGATCACAGCTGTATCCTGTCTTTGAATGTGGTAAAGATACCCTTGCTTTACAGATAAAATTTCTGCATGAGTTCAGAAAGCATTAATGTTAAAACTTTCTTGGTCTTTTAGTGCATGTATAGGGCAAAGCTTTTGACGCCATTCAAACAAAAACAGTACGACATGCTTTATCGGATGTGAAACACTCGGGTTTTAGATAGGATAAATCATTCAAACTGTTAGAAATAAAAACCACCGTCAAGAATTAGATGCTGCAATTTGTTCCTGTCACACCTTAATTTAATAAAATGGGAGTGACACCACCTGGGATATTGCAAGTGATAATCCTTATTCAGGTGACTCAATTGTATGGAATAGCGGCACGGAACTAAAATGAAGGCAATCCCAAGAAGAAACAAAGCCGAAGTTCAATCGCTTTTTAAATAATCCTTTTTTTAAAAGATCATATTCTTAACGATTCGCTATGATATGAAAATAAGTGTCCAGCATAAAATGCAATACAAAGCCATACACAATTTGAAGAATAATATAGATCAACGTTTCGTTGTAACCTGCAACATCTCTTCACGTGTTGATGCAATAATGCAAAATAGTGGGCCAATACTGCAAGTTATTTACTCAGGCCACTTTGAAGGTCTCTCCTTTCACGGGGAAAAGTGCTTCAATCTTTTTTCTTCCAACATCTTTGCTGGCGTGACCTTAACTCTCCTGTTTTTTAATTAGAGATCGTTTTCTTATTTAGACTAAACCCCTTTATCAATGCTAATCTCAGCTCTGTTTTCTTTTCTTTATTCTAATTTTTTCCAGCACTTTTACTGAGCCACAGCACTTTTATTTTTGTCATTTAGTTGTTTATTATGACTTATAATATAACACATCAAAACTACTTATAGATTGAGGGTTAAAATTGTCATTGTCACTGATGATGTTACAAGTTACAACGAAACGTTAGTCTATATTATTTTTAAAATTATGTCATGGCTTTATTTCACATCTTATGATGGACACTTTTTTTCACATTACGCTTACGATTTCCGGCTGGTTCTTCAATTACAACGACTTTGAAATAAACGACTGGTCGTTTAGTTTGTCAACGAGGTATTTTTGGTACAATTATATTCTTTCTTCAGAGTGAACTGTCCTAAGATTTTTTTAATTAGCGCATTCATTATGTTAACTGCATAGTGTGAAGCTATCGAATGGGTCAAAAGCAACTATGAATACTGATCGTATAACGGATCATTTTAGAATTGTAAACTCAATTCAATCGCAAGGCAGAACGTGACAAAAAAGCCAATGATCAGTATTCTTGCTTTATGCTACAGAGTACATTAGTTTGCCGGAAGATAAAATTCTGTTGTGTTCGACCATTTATGAATACACTGCAATTAGAGTAACGCTATGTTTACTGCCTGCTTAGTGTGTCCTACCTTATTTCCTTCAAAACAACATCGATAGTGTCGTTAGCAAGTCCACTGTTTTCCAAAAGCTCTTTAAGCTGTTTAGCAGAAATGGCAGTGAAAAGTTAGTAACCAGTAATCTTAACTTTAAGGAGTCCTAACTGCTCTTTTGCACAGAGTACTGAATGAATTGTATCTCATTATAGTGATGAAAACATTTATGATGCCATATAATCTATTGCAATCTATACGATATTGGTTACAAGCTGATGTCAAAAATTTAATGCTTGATTCATAGTGTTTTGTCTCCCGTAGAATGTCTCCAGTTCAACCTAAAATTACTACTACAGTTAAACTGCACTTGCCAAATCATTTAATTTAAAACATTTTTATTGACATACGTAAATCAGTGACGAAATACAATAAAGCCGTTGTTTGAATGGAAGGCAAAACGGGAAAAAATGTACTTTAGTGTAAAAATATTTCGTATTCAAAAACCAATAACATGGGAAATGTTAGAAAAGTCAAGTTCTCAATATTGGATACTTTACAGTGCTAAAAATCCCATCTTCTAAAAGCTTAGTGACCTCTGGCTACAGTAACGAGATAACGAAGCAGACATCCATATGTGACACACTTTAGTTAAGTTAATTTTGTAAACTTACAAAAAGTACGTTACCTTTTCCTCAATAGTCCTAGCCAGTTCACCAAATTCTTGTGAAATCTTGTTGTTCATGTCGTCTGAGTACGATTTGTTGGTTGGCAAAACGACCACGTAATTCAAGACATCTAAAACAGTGGAAGATTTATCAAATTTGTAATTTTCAAACTAAACGTGATTATTAGATAAGTCAAAAAATCACCATATACACCACTTCGTCTTGTCTGGATTTTAACTTTAATATCAAGTTTCTACATAACGCGTTTTTTTTCTATTCCTTATATTTTTAAATGTCCTTATATTTTTAAATACATAAATGCGTACATAAAATGCAATTAATGAAATTATTTAAATTTTGATACATAAACATTATAAGAAGGCCAAAGTGAGAAAAAAAATATTTTACATCTTAGGAACTAAAAGGTCAGTCTGGGCTCTTAAAAAGGGACCTAGAACTGATCTATCCAATCTTTTGATAAATTGATGATTATGGTGAAACTCCTCTCGTTCTCGTTGATTTTTTTTACCTAGTTTGTTCTATCTTCCATCAATCTTCAATTCAATGTAACACACGTCTATATATTGCGGGTAATGTATAATTTTGTTTTCTCTAACTAATAATATACCAAGAACATTTAAAAAATTAATTTCGTGAAACGTTTACCGATGCACAGATTGTTCATCAAGTATTTGCCAGATGGACACAAACATCTATATGAGCCATATGTGTTATCACAAGCTGTTCCACTTGGACAGGAAGGATTATTTTCACACTCATTTATATCTAGACAAAATAGTAACAGTGTTTTTGAAGTAAACCACATACACTACCAACGATGCCGTGAAAAAGTACGAGATAAATACGGAGAACGGAGGCTTTAAGCTATATACCGACGTTGGAGGTACTTAACTTACTTATTTACTATTTGAGGAGGTATCTTTTAAAGCACATTTTGTACAAAATTTGGGAGGTCATGGTTTTTAAGTATGCGTATTGATTCAGTATCAGTCCCATATTTTAAATTCTGAGCCGCGTCTAATAAAGTTGAGAATTAACTTTTAAACATAAACTTTCTCGTTACTCGGACAGAGCCACTGGCAATGTCAGTGGTCTTTTCTCGCGATCACCAAAAACTTGTCTCTCTTCCGCGTAACTTAGGGGTTACTTTCGCGTTACTTCCGCGTAACGTCACAAGCGTTCTCCACTCGCTATGTGCGCAGCAGGGCCCCAGTAAATTTGGATTATATTGCTCACTACGTATCTTTATAAAATCCTGGGTTTTTATACAGATACAAAATTTAGAATTGTGATGTACAATCAGTAGTGTGAACAATATAAAAACCCCACTGACCTTTCCCGAATTAGGTCCAATGCCCACAAAATAATGGATCCAAGTCAAGGTCAGGGTGAAATAGAGTAAACATCTTGAAATAGAGTAAACATCTTAAAATGTCTACTACTGCCTCGACTTCGAACCATTGTTTCATGGCGATTAAACCGAATATGAGTAAGATTTATTCTCGGTTTTCTTGGGAGTTGTCGGACATACATCCCTGAATATACGAAAGAACGCCGACTCAAACAGTGACAAACTCAAACTCAATATGTTTACGAGGTTTAAAGTTCTTACCAACACATCTTCCGTTTTCATAATTCGTGCCGTTGATACATTGAGAACACTGGTAGGATCCCAAGATATTCATACACTTTTCTCCCGATTTGCACGGATTTGCTGCGCATTCATTGATATCTAGTTCATTTAAGATGAGGTGCATACGTGAATATTCATGTAATTTAAACTAAGTTGTCAGTATATAACGTAAATTGAAGGTAATTATTATGAAAATATTTTTGTATGCTTTTTCTTCCTGTTACGTCACAATTTAAAAAAATAAATGATAAAATTAGACGAATAAAAATATGATAATTTTGGCATGATATTATGTCACTAAAACAGTGCATACTAATTAATGCTTTATTTTTTAGAAACATAAAACCATGAAGACCAAATATACATACAGACCAAATATCCCTTTTTCATTGCAAAAACTATCATTTAAGCTGTTATTTTTATGGGGTCTTCATCTTCCACAGTATTCTTTGGCTCTTTTCGTTAAAACGCCAGTCTAGTCATATAAATCGCCAGGGATGAGGCTCTTTGCCAGTTAGTTTATTATTGCCGCGGTAACCCTGCCTTTGTTATAATCACTGGTGTAATGCTCTTTTTGTTTTGGTAAATTTTTTCCCTTTCCTACTTGTTTAATTTAGTTAACCATTTAGATCGCAGGTTACAAGAGAGTCTTCCTTGACGTGCAAAATCGTCCGGTCTGAGCCAGACTAAAATGGTAAAGTGCCAAAGTCTTCCTACTGCTAACGAAAAGTTTGACGAAAAGGGATACTTCCAAACAACAAAGACACGAACAAAATAACAAACAAATAAACAAATAAATTAAAAATAAGTAAGTAAATAAATAAATAAATAAATTTCTCGTTGCACAGTGCGCATTAACACCTTACTTCTGTCTTCATGTCCTAGCCAGGCTTAAGTCAGCGTTATCTATACTTATTACTTACCTTCACAATTGATAATACCATCCCCAGAGAAACCTGGTCGACACGAGCATGTGAACGAGCCAACAGTGTTTTGACAATCAGCTTGTCTGTCGCATACATTTTGTGGTTCATCGCACTCGTCGACATCTAATGAATTTATTAAATTAATTTTAAAAATTATTGTCCCGTCGAGCAATTATCTATTTGAATAGTTTTCGAGAAGAATTATAGTCTCTATTTCAATAAAAATTTGAGCTTTAATTGAAGAAATATATGGTAATTTTCTTACCAGAACAATTCTTGCCGTCACCAAAATGCCCCTTTTGACATACACATGTGTAAGAACCATCGGTATTTTGACATGAAGCATGAGTATGACAAGTGTACATATTCAGGTCGCATTCGTCGATATCTATGACGCAAGCCATTTTGTGTAAGAAAACAGGGGTTTATTTTTTCGCCTTAAGTCAAGTACGAATTTTCTACATTTTGCTTGGCAATGATGAATCAATGATAATAATAGGTACTGGTTTTACAAAACGTCTAGTCGGGGTTATTTCTATCAGGAACACCACATCAAATTATCACTACCACTGCCATTGACACTTGAACTCCTATCTTGCATATAATCATCATCATTATAGTCATCATTATTAGCTATGATCATAATCATAACTATACTTATCAAGTTTATCCTTAACAGTATTGTGATTAACATCAACAAGATCATAACCATCAATATCATTTTCACCATCGCCACTATCAGGACCTTTAGCTTGGAATAAATTTTTGCACGAGCTTACCCTTGCAAGAGTTGTTGTTATAGTCATATGTTTTGCCAACCAAGCAATTGCAAACATATGATCCGATGCTGTTTACACATGTTGACCCAGACAGACACGGACTTGAAGCACACTCATTTATGTCTACAAACATTCAAATTGTAAATTATGTGACAATACTACTTTGCTTAGCTATAAATATTATAAAATGCAGTTCAGTTTGCTAATGTACCTTTTGCTAAGTTATTTCATAATAAACCAGACACCACATTTGTAGGATTTACAAAAAAACCTTGACATTTTGTGATAAAGATACTCGTGGAGATTTAAGAATCGAAGTGAAGGTGCAAATCACTTAATCAAGAGGGTGCTCATGAATAAAATCAAACTCTAAGGAGTGCGTTTATCCCGATGTATACTTAATCAAGGAAATACGGTAATTAGATAGTCATTTTCTACATTCTTGTTACAGACGTAAGCAAAGTTTTGCCTAACGGTAGAGCGGAAACAAGGCTGAAAATCTTCTTCGATACATTGTTCTCCGACGAGTTATCATTAATTTTTCTTCTAGCGGAGAACTGTTGCTCCTGCCTCGTTCTGGCGGTACTAGTTGAGTAATGGCTGGAGGAGTATGGGGTAGCTACCCTTTGGAAGATTTGTAGGCGCATTTAGTAGGAAAATTGTTGTTTATAACTGTTTCTCTAGTTTTCTCAAATTAGCTAATTCCTTGACGATTAACAATAAGGATGTAGGTTTGAACGAGAATACCCGTAAAGCATAACCTTACCATAAGGGTTCAGAAGTCAATTCTTCGGCACATATTCGAGCATTGCCTTATTATCAGATCTGTTCTACTAAAACACATCGCGTTACTGCCGGTGAGGTGAACCTATTTTTAGTAGGGCATTATCTTCAGAAAAACTTCCAGTATAAGTCACCCAGTCAGGCTACGAACTTACCGCTACAAGTTGTTCCATTTCCACTAAAGCCACTTTTGCAGCTGCACATATAGGCATCCTTAGTGTCCATGCAAGTTGCATTATGGTGGCATGGTTTATATAGTTCACACTCGTTAACACCTGCAAGAGATATTAGAATGGTTATAATTTCTTTTTGGCATGTTTATCTAATAAATTCAACAGTGAATAACACGATTTGGTAATATTTAGGAGTTTTGCATTATGGTAATAAATACTGACATCAATCAGTTTGTGGAATGTTTAAAGTAGTTGAACTGTCATATGTCAAATTTGATACTGTATGACTACCTGCATATACTGAGTAAATTATGGTAATATTTAAGAAATTTTTGTAAGATACATCACCCCTGACGTATGCCTCCCACAAAGGATGCAATCAAAACTTGTACACAGGTTATCATTTCCCTCTTTTTTCTTTTCATACGTTTTTACTTACACATTTGAATGCACACAAATTAGAACTATTAGAAAAAACATATTTGTTTTACCTCTCTTGACATTTTGTAAATTTCTCTTTTGTTTAATGACGTACTCACCTCGACATGAAAGTTCTATCAGTGTCTCCGTTTTATTCTTTAAGAGACTGAAATTTTCTATGCTTAAGACGTTCTCTTTCACACCCTGTGCTATTGTTAGCAGTTGAGAATACATTGTTGCAGTTCCAATTCCAATACTGAAGATAATTATTCCTTTTTGTTTCAGTTTAGCAGCCAAAGTTTCCAACGATTCCCTTTGATCATTATGTGGCGTCTGCTGACCATCAGTTATAACTATTAGTACCTGTAGGAAGACAAAGCCATTTAAAGTTTCTGAACCAACAATAAATAACGAACATAGAGACTATTCTCTTAATATCTTCACGGAGACACCAAATCATTTAGCCAACACCTATTGGAACAACTGTGGCAACGGCATAGTATAGAAATATATCGCATGAACTAAATATGTCCTTTGAAAACTGTCCTCGTTAGACTGAGGATGGAATAAACAGAGGGTTCTTTATTTATTTTACTTTGGGATAAAAACTGTATGGACCTAATACATGGCAGACTTTGAAGATAAAGAGAATTTTGTGTCCATAGTCGGAGATAGTAATTGGTTGAACAGACCCGATAACGTAGCTTTAATTGGCAGAATATAAATGTATACACTTTGGGTTTCGATTGAAAAAAACCCCATTTACACTACGTATTAAATTGGCCAGGCAAGGATAATTTTCGGCAAGGCAAGGATGGATAACGCAGTGCAAACGTTACTTTTCAGCCTACCATTAAGGAAAAATTATTTGGTTTTTGAAAAGCTATAGAGGTTGTCTCGTTTCGGAAAAATACGGCACCTTGCCGTCTTTTCCCCTTATCTTGCCGTTTAAGTTTGTCGTGTAAATGAGGTGTTAGATCCATTCGATCTTCTTTTGGAGATAGCGTATAGAATGACCCACTTTACGAAAACGCTTGCGTCATGGATAAGTTGGACTGAATTGAAAAGAAAATACTTGACCCGTTAAGTCGTTGGTCAACTGTTCCCTCGAAAGTGACTGCAACCATCAAGTATTTCTTTTGATATTAGTCCTGATTTCCCAAGATTATTATATGCTACTGGACTTTCTGATGGGCGATGTTCTTGTTGTTTCAAATTATGCTATAGTGGCAGCAAAAGAGCTCCTCAGAGTTCAACCATAACCGTATCAATTCTTGGGGGCGAGGCTTTTTTGAGACAAACGGGTAAAATGACTAGCTTACCTTTACAAATGTGGTAATCGCACATATCGTGAACTATGACGTTTATATGATTTTTAATGATTTTTTGAGGCTTTTAACAGTTCTGTGATTTTTATGATGGCTCAACAAACCTTTTTGAAATAGCTTAAGAAACCTGCACACTTAAGCCTCGCCAAAATCATCATAACATAAACTGATGAATCCTTTCAAGATCTTACTTAGGTTTATGGAACAAGTAAGAATTTAAAAATAGCTACTTGGTAGGTTGCATTATTTCGGCATTATCTCTCGTCCTCTTACGAATCGCAGTCGAAACACTATGAAAAGTAAGGACTGAACTAAGGTTACGAGTGTGATATAGGAATGAATTCACATTGTCAGTGACGCTGAACGGCCACGACCAGCTTCAAGCCTCAAGTTCACGTTATGGCTTTACAGCTTTATGTAGTGTTTTTAACACGAACAGCGGTGTTCAGTGAATTTTAAAAATTCGAGCGCTTAGCGTGAGAATTCGTAGACGTCACAGAACACGTGCTGTGTTTCAAACAGCGCTTGGGGATTGCGTCATTATTGGTTGATCTACGCGTGTTTTTAAACTAAACAAGTTTCCCTTTTTTTTCTTTTTTTAAATTTTATATAAAATTTCATGTTCGTTGATATAGAAGTCGATTGAATAAAGGATTTAATACCTCGGTTGGAGCAATGAATTGTGGGTATGTTATGAGGTAAATAAAAGCCGCAGAAAAGCTAATTCGAATATTTCGTTACGAGATTCGTTGCGAAAACTTGTCACCTTACTTTTGGAATGCTACGGTCATCTCTCCAACCACCACTGCGAGAAAATACATCTGTTTCGGCCAAGGTTAGAGCTTTATCAATGTTGGTTTCACCACCTTCATATGGCAGATTCTGTAGTAATCGTGTCACATGATTTACTGTCAAATTGCTTCCTTTCAAAGTGTTGAAATTAAATAAAATCTTGGCATTGTCACTGAAATGGATTGTGGCAAAGTGAGCCGCATCCTCACCAACATCGTGTTCTTGAACAATTGCCATTAAGAACTCTTTTACTTGTCTAAAGTTGTCTATCCCAATAGACCCTGACGTATCAACAGCGAATGCGATGTCTATTGCCAACTTACATTCTCCTACAATATGGAGAAAAACGGATGGTTTCTTCAGCATAAAAATGTAATAAAATAATTTTCATCGTTTATCTTTTTTTCATCAGTTTTTAATGCAAAACAATCTGTTTGTATTCGTAGAAGTCCTTGGTGCACAAGGTAATTACCGGATGTTTTTGTTCTATTGATTACTAACAACCCATGGTGGTCAGGATTAAATTGAGAGTTACACCTCTAGTGGACTCAAGAGAGCAAATGTATTTTACTGAGGTTTTTTTTGCGTTCGTTTTGGGGTAAAATCTGCTTTAATAATAATGAATCAATTTTATTTGCCATGATAACGTTTGGTAAAACTATAATTTCATTACGTAACATTTAAGTCTATTTGGCATTTATTTGTCGGTTCTTTGGTTCTCTCGTTCGTTGTCCTTCCGCCGAAATTTTATTTTAAAAATCAAACATGGAATGATGAATTACCGAAGCATTTGTATGATCCTAACGTATTGACACAGTTCAATCCATACGCACAAGGGTCTGTCAGGCACTCATTAATATCTAGAACATAATATTGACAATCAAAAATATAACATTAACGGCAAAGTCACCGATCACCACTAATATAATCAAGCAATTGGGCGGTCTTCTAAAGGAACAATAAAAGAATATTAGAGTGTAAGATTTTAGTCAATTAGGGTAAATAATGTGAACATGAAGCCTTTGTATTTATTTATCTTGTTTTACCTTGACAAGAAGCACCGTTATAAGAGTATCCTGCATCACATTTACACTGGTATGATCCGATTGTATTAGTACACGTGGAAGAGGTAGGGCAAGTGGAGGGGATGCGACATTCATCAATATCTAGAAAAAGTTACCAACATATTAATCTGCAAACAAGAGTTAAATAAGAATGATGAAAATAGCAATAAGACCCATAACGATTACAACATTGATAGTGATAATGATAATAACAGTTATAATGATGACTTCAATTATAATTGAAATTGTCCTGGTAATGACAGTGATAATGAAAGCAACAATGATAATGATAATGGTAGCGATAATGATAATGCAGACGACATGACGAACGTTCGTCAAGCTCATGTCTTTAGTGAAAGGATTTCTCAGACCCAGATGGGAACAAGACCCGCACCCTTCTGCTGACGATGACTGGTCATAATTACAGCAATAATTAATAACGACAATAATCTCCTCAAAAGCCTTTAACAAAAAAAAATCGAAAAAAATTATTGGCAACTCATTTGACAAAGAAAATTCTCAGGTTGAAATCAAAATCAGCGATAATGATGTTCTTATGATTTTTTTATGCCTGCTAAGTAAACTTACCTTGGCAAGAAATTATTCCATCACCAGAAAATCCTGGGTGACAACTACATTGATATGTACCAGGTGAATTGCTGCAATCCGCGAGTTGATGACAAGGTTTGCATGATCCGTCACATTCGTTGACATCTAAAGTCGGATTTAAGGATGTTGAAAAATATGCATAATTACGTGTCCCGTAATTGCGAGTCGTAACAATACTTCGAAATGGCTTTCACAGTTGAAGCTACCTTAATTTTCCAACATAAGCTTTGCTTTTTAACTATGTTTTTTTTTAGTTCTTAGCTGAGCATTTATGTTAATCTTTAACTCAAACTATACATCAGATAATTCTGTTGTTCCACTCAATTGCAAGCAGTGCTTCACGTTAAGTTATTACTTTAATTAATATTATAGATAGCTAAGGAAACATACCTTGAACGTTTATTTGACTTTTACTGATTACAAAACTTTTATATACACCAAAAACAAGTTCATCAGCTGAGTTTCCAGCAGTTGTGGAGCTTATTACTGCATTATTGAGTCCATCAGCAGTCAATCCAGTGGTATTCATGTAATGGTAAACATTAAAGCACGATTTCAAGGCAGCTTTTCCTTGGTAGGAGATATTTCTATAATTATTATCACAAAAAAAATAAAGATAAGACAAGACAAGGGAAGGCAAGGCAAGGCAAGGCGAGGCAAGGCAAGGCGAGGCAAAGCCACGCGAGACGAGACAAGACAAGGCAAAACGAGACAAGACAGCACAAGACAAGCAAACACACAAGACAAGCTAAGATAAGATAAGGTACGGTAAGATAACGAAAGTATGGTAAGGTAAGACTAGATAGCGTAGAACAGGATAGGATAGAATAGGATGGGATAGGATTGGGTAGGGTAGGGTAGGGTTCGGTGGGGTAAAGCACGGCAAGGTAAAGCAAGGCAAGGTAAAGCAAGGCAAGGTAAAGGAAGGTGAAGTAAAGGAAGGTGAGGTAAAGTGAGGTAAGGGGAGGTAAGATAAGGAAAGTTAAAAACACTGGTTAAAGGAGGTCCACTCAAGTTTGCTTTCGTCGCCATGTCTCTACAGGACAATCAAACCTTTCGTGTTTTTCAAGGCAATTTATCAACCTAAAACCAGAATTTAACGTGAAATAAACGAGTAAACTTATTTCAAACCGACCTGTTGCTATAGACAGTTGTTCCGATTAAGTAGTTCATCACGGATGAGTTCTTGAACACTGCATTCATCTGGAAATAAGGAAGTTGTGCAAAAACATTATCGCGTAAGTCGACGTTAATATTGTCTAGCTATGAGTTTCGTAAAGCAAGAGAAGTTCCTTATTGAACCAATGAACTCTTTAAAAATTTAAAATTTCAAAAATATTGAGGAATGTCATTAATGGTCTATGATAATTAACATTTGAAATTTCTGGTAAAAATATGGTATGATTACTTCTGCCGTAAGATTGGCTTCTAGCCTTTTGTAAACTTGAGAGTTGATATTAAGAAGGTCTGGTGAGTAGGAAGCTCCCTGGAGGAACGTTAAACAAACTTGGTACAGGAATGGTCCTGAAAGGAAAAATACAAAACGTTACGAATAACAAAGACGTAGCCCCAGGCAACGATAAATTTTAAAAATTCCCATATTTAAACAGTTGCGAACATTATTAACAAATAAATATTGATTTTCAAACAATCGACTTACTGACACACGTTGAACCAACTCTAAGGTTACCACACGGGCAGCTTTCAGTCGGATTGCATCTGTAACTACCAATGGTGTTCATGCATCTGGTGCCAAGAATGCACGGATCATGAGCACATTCATTAATATCTGAAAAAAGATTCGGATTGGGGTAAATAAAATAATCTTTCTTTTCTGAAGACCATCGTGAATTCGTACATTTAAGGTAAAGCCACAAGTTCAGTGGTAAGATAAGGAGGAACGATTTGGTTTACTTAAAATGCAAAACTCAGTAAGGCTATATGCGGTTTAAATTTTTTACACAGATTCAGCTTTTTATGCAAGAGGAAAATTTTTAGTTATCTTCAGAAAAAGGACGTCAGAAAGTAATCATAATAACACTACCACTTGTAATTACCATGGTTTTACAAAGTTCTGATACCACAAGCTGAGTTCAAAATGTATAAGCTAAGCCTATTTATAAGCAAGGTTAATAAGTACACTACCCCTTGCAGCATGGTAAGTCCCTACAAGTACCTTGAGTTCCTTCTTTGTTATGACCATGATGTTGAATTCGTCAAAGTAGCAACATATGCGTTACAAGAGAAAAAGGCAAACGTACCTGAACATCTTCCCTCATTAAAGTCAAATATATACCCGGATGGACAGTCACATTTATATGACCCAGGTGTGTTTGTACATATCCTTCCCAAAGGACATGGATTGGCAGCACACTCGTTGATATCTGATAACAAGAGGTAATAATTATTTATAAAAAATATTAGTATTACTTTATTACAAGTTAACTTAGTAACGTAAGGTAATTAATTCCTCGCATAAATTCATTACATCTGTGATATTTTCAGCATTGCAGCTGATCGAATTGTATTGCTGTAAACGCATTACCTGTACACCTAACACCGTTTCCTGTGAATCCTTCCGGACAGTGGCACTCGTACGATCCGTTTGTGTTTGCGCAATGGGCTAGCTCATGACAAGGATTATTTAAACACTCGTTGACATCTAGTAAGATAGTTAAATAAAACAAGATGCTGAATTAAAATCAATTAAGGCTGACTTTTTAAAAGAAGACACACAAATTATTTAGGTCAAAAGCCAGCTGGAAAGAAAACAATTTGTCATTTCAATTTTCTAATTGCACAAAGCAATTGGCTTAACTTTGTTTTCGGATTTTACATTTGTACCATTTACTGTAGACTACTTCATAGTCGTACTGAAGGTATTTTTGTAAAGATTAAGCAAACCTAGAAAAGAAAGTCTTCAATTTAAAAATAAAAATTCATACGAAAAATATATAAAAAAACTTATACCACGATATATTTTTACACGAAATAAAATATTTGGATTATTCAAAAAATAAGTTTTCACTTATAAGGTTTATTTCTTCAAAATGATATTCCTTTGACTCCTTGGTGCCCGATTCAGTCACGAGTGACTGACTGATGGGGACTTTCCTATTTTACTCTGGCCAACGCCAGACGATTTTACTCGTCAAAGTGAAAACCCTCTGCCACCAAGGGTTAATAAATATCCAAAACCTATCTTCGTAAAAACCTGCTCTAAGATACTAATTCAAACATTGGTAACCCTGTTCTACACTATACTACTGGGTTAAGACAAAATTTAGTAAAAAAAAAATTAGATTTTCATTTTCATTACGTAAAAATAACGTGCAAAAAGCGCATAAATGAAGAAAGCGTCGTCTATTTGATCGGCCGCCGGATTTTGCGAAATGATGGAATAGCGGAACAGCAGAATGACGTATATATAGAGAGGATTTCTGAACCTTTGTGAAATACTAGTAAGTGTTAACGAGTAGATTTTTACATTTTCAACTGGCGACTTTAAAACCTTTACCTTTAAAGTTTCAACTTCAGGGAAAATTTCACCACATTACAGTCATAGCAAAACATACAATTCATGATAACGAACAGAGTAAACACATGATCTAAGAATTGCACATTTGTTGTCCTTGATATGAACCATTCCGCCGTTCCATCGTTCCGCCATTCCATCGTTCCACTAATCCGTCGTTTCGCCATTCCACTAAATACACCGTCCGCTCTTCGATTGTGAGCAGAGCGAATTTGTACAGGAAGCATATTAGACGTTTTTTCACCGCTTGAACACATGCACAATATAGTTCGTTTCAAGGAGGATTTTCACAAAATGCTATGAATTTGCAGCTCAAGGGAGTAAAAGTCTCATCGTAATATAACTCGTTGCCTTTATGAAAAGGTACCCCAAAATACACATATTACGGATAATGTGCAAGTGTTCAATTCAGAATTTTATAATTGGCGATATTTACTGTTGCAGGTACTGCTTTTCAAATATTTATATTCAATCCATGTCGACATATATTCTTAGAATTTTAGATAGTTTCAGATACGATCTAGGCAATAACAACCAATTAGGTCACTAAAAGGACAATTAAAAGTTAAAACAGACTAGTGAACCTGACAGTATACCTACCAATGCATGTTTTCCCATCCCCTGAAAATCCTGCCTTACAACTGCAGAAAGCACTACCATTGGAGTACGCGCAGACAGCATTTGCATCGCACATACTTGAGTTGGGGCAAACCCCGCTGCCTAAAATGGAAATATAGGTAGTTACGGTAATCAGTTCTGGTGCCACATTAGAAGTTGCGTACATTGTATTTGAATGAAAAACATATACCTATACAGGATTTTCCATCGCCACTAAAGCCAGTTTTACATGCACATTGGTATGAGCCTAGAGTATTTGCACAATTGGCGTGAATATGGCAAGGGTTGCTGGCACATTCATTGACATCTAAAAAAATAAAAAATATTAAGTACCCTAAAAATCTTAGACAAAACTTTTTTCCTTAATAAAGGTGGGAATACTATCGAAGAACTTGTACTGCCGTATTTCTACCTAGTGGGCTGTCCATACGAGTAGGTGACTCACTGTACATGGAGTAACAACGAGCAAACTCGTAAATTCTCTTAATTCGCTCAAGTGAGTCAAGTGACGTCGATCAGTTAATTTAGAGTTTCATGTAGCCAGCAATGCGCGCAATGATTAGTATTGTAGACACTTGGCAACATAAAAATGTAATTTATCAACGGAGAACAGAATTTTAATCGAATTTTAATCTCAAACGACCTCCTGGATGCGGTGCATGAAATTATTTGAAAATTGACTATTACTCAATTTAGTTTATTTATAATTGCCTAGCATTTTGCGAGGTTACTCGTACCTTGACAATTAGTTCCATTTCCAGCATAACCTTCTCGGCAACCACACCTGTAGCTGCCTTCCATGTCAGTACAAGATGCTAAACTATTGCAAGGAGCCGGGTTTATTTCAACACATTCATCAATATCTAAATAAGTTAAATACTACTTTAAATTTTCATAATCACAGGTTAAAACGTTTTACTTATCTTACGTTAGCAGTCTGTTGTGCATGACACTTATTCTCTAGGATCCAACGTTAACATTAGCGAAGAACAAATACGTTCCAAACAATAGCTGCATTTTACCACATTGCATTAACGGATACATTTTTGAAAATTTTTAAAGATTTTATCTAAAACTATTCACGAATGTTTTCGCTTCATCTCTGGATAACACCAAACCAAGATTAAGTACTAAGTTTACGTACAACTAAGATCAAAATAATAAGTGGAAAACTAAGGGTTAGAAACGTACTGAATATATAAATCTGTCAGCAAAAATTATTTGTATAGTAAACTTTCAAATATTAACTGTACCTCTACACCACACACCAGGTCCTGTATAACCCGACATACAGACACATCTATAACCCCCGACATAATTTTCACACGCTGCTCTGACATGACAAGGAAACGTGGCACAATCATCAATATCTAAAGGAAAAAGAAGTGCCAGTCACTCCAAGCTTGGTTACTCAACTAGGTTTACCGATTTACACTTTGAAGCATATAAGTATGTATGTATTTTTTTAAACGTAGCAAGCGAGATCTTCGTACTTTCTTAAATTTCAACGAAAACTTGATATTAGATTTTCATCAACTGTATGATTCAATGATTATAAAATATGCTCAATGTTCGATAACTTAAAAATTTAGCTATAAATGGAAGGGGCGTGAAGAGTGTTGTTAAATGGAAAGACATATCACCGTTCAACTTTTTAATAGGAACGCACAAAAAAAAACGTTGATATGCAAAGGATTCTGTTCGATATTCAAAAACCTATGAATAATTTACGAGAAGAAAAAATGTTATGACTGCGACGTTTCTTGTTGTTTTTCCATAGTTCAGACATTGGATTTCTGCGGTTTAGACAACCTTCATCGATAGATGTTTAAAAATGATTTGTTTATGAAAATCGTGGACCGCTTTATAGTTTAAACCCAATGAAGATTTACTAAATAAACTACATAAAGAATGACGGATGAAAAAAGTGACAACTTTCAATGCGGCGTAATAATGAAAATGTTGCCTAGAAAGCATAAAATGATTGGACAGGGATACACAGTGACAGGAAGTTAGAGACAGCTGCTTGTTTTTTAACCTTTAATTCTGTTATTTTTTCCCACTCTTTTTGTTTTGTTCTCTCGTTTGTCGTTTTGTTCCTGATGGCCAATTAGTGGGACCACGAATGTTAAAGAGTTAACACCTTTCGAAATAAAGCAAGCTCGATTAACGGAGCTGATAGGCAGCTTCAAATTGCATTTTTTGTTCATGGACGAAGAACAAAGAGATTATAAATGGAAACTGAAGTTCCTTTGGACCAGGGAATAAATAAAACATCAATAATATTATTACAAATAAATTGTGAAATTAACATGGTGCTTGAAACCTAATAATGGCCTGGATGGACTACCGGCAGTTGATAGTTCAACATCTCATAAATAATATGATATACAATTTAAGACGACTAGCAAACGTTCGTCAAGCTCGTTATCTCAGAAAAACAATTTCTGAGCCCTAGAACCCGGAACCTTCTGATGACTTGAAAGATGTTCTAACCAATGAGCTACGAAGACTCAGATGGTGACCGAAGGTGCAGGTTCTGCACGAGCTTGACGAACGTTCGCTAGTCGTCTGATATATACCAGGCTCCCACATAAATCAAATTTGTGTTGAGCATTCAGTAATAGACAATTTAACTTTAGGAAGATTGTGTAGTAGTCAGCAACATTAAGGTCAGGATCAAGACGTATCAGTAAAATATAAAACATAATCCGAAAATTAACATCTTGAAACTTGAGATACAAGTTAAAACAAGACGAAGACAGGTGCGGTAAT
>JBAHVQ010000302.1:373282-399801 GCA_036872915.1 Nanipora kamurai | reverse complement strand
TCTCAAGTTTCAAGATGTTAATTTTCGGATTATGTTTTATACTTTACTTTTTAAAATTGTCGGCTGGTTATGGTTTTAAGAAGAATAACTATCACCGAGAATGAAATATGAGATGGAATACTTACCTTTACACTGAAAGCCGTCCCCAGTAAAGAAAGCATTACACCGACACACAAATGAGCCTGGGAAATTATTACACGTGGCATTGGCATGACAAGGATTGCTTTTACACTCGTTGATGTCTAAAAAAAAATTCAAATATCATTTTTAAAGCTTCGAACACCACGAAAATTCTTTATTGTAAAGAAAGTTTACATCATGTTTTTATATGTTCTTGGGTTGTCTTCAGACAAGACGATAACATGAAATCCAAACGCAAGACTACCACCTAACCAGCATCTTTAAGGAACGCTGACGTGACTAAACATTCCCCATTTCTCTAAAAAAATAAACATTCCCTATTTCTCTAAATAAACAAAAATATGTCGTAACTAATAATTTTACATTAAATTTGAATTATTTTGTTCGTCTCATTGAGATAAAATTTGTTTCGGGGTGATCATTATAGCAGCTAAATAAATAGATGGTCCTAGATAATGAGTTCAAGTGATATTTTTGGACATATTCCATTATAAAATATGTCTCATCATAAAAGGAACTACTACTTTAAAATGCAAATTTGACTCTTTAGTGATCGGCACTACGACGGATTTCCTTACGGGAAAAAAATTTAGGCAGTTTTGAGGTGTAAAATATTCATAAATTAATGGCACAATGCAGTTTTAAGTGGTGTCTTTGCGACTCAGAGCTAAAATTTTCTATGTAACCAGTGCTATACCTAACTACTCCTGTAGAAAATAGGAAGCAAAAAGCGACCAAAAATGAACCAGCTTGCCGACAAAGACCGAATCTAACAACTCAATAATAATAATTAACTGAATTCGATGCTTTACTAAAATTTGGACCAATGCTCCTTTAGAATAGCTGGCTAACGAGCAGCAGCTACTGATATGAATAAGATTCCACTTGAGGTAAAAGTTAAAATATGTTCAACTTTTATTTTTAAGAAAAGGAAATTTTTACAGCAGAACCTCAAGTTGACGAAGGGTACGTTTACACACTACGACTAATCGCGCCGATTTCTGATTTAGGTGCATGGTGATTAACAAGAAGCAGGCTAACGTGAGCTGAAAGAGCGTTCTGTTGACTGCTTTTCAATGTGTCGAAGCCAGACAAAGGCCCGATTAAGCGCAGTGTGTAAAAACCCGATTAAATGAGGAGGTTAACTGCGGAGTTTGTTCCCGAGACAAGCAAGTCATCCGATCTGCTTATTAAGTTTGGGGATAAAATAGCGAAGACAAATTAGAAGCATATGGCGGCCAAGATAACATCGAGGATAAAAAAATCACTATGTTGGACTTGTGGTTGATTGAAGATTTTGTGGAAAAAGTCAAGTGGATACGCTTACCGTCACAGGTAGTCTGACCATCTCCATCGTAACCTAACTGACATGCGCATGTATATGATCCAGGGGAGTTGGAGCAAACTGCGTTAACATGGCAAGGTCTAGTGAGGCATTCGTTAATGTCTGTTAAGGAAAAAAAACCCCAAAGGTTCTGTAAATTACAACAACTTGATACCCTTCTGTTCAATACACAGCTACTACTTCTAAACTGCTCTTAACGCGTAATTAAGCAATCCTCAAAAACGTAAAAACTACGTTTGACAAGTCAATAGTGGAATTTTTAAAGAATAAAAAGTAACATTACTTTATAATAAATATTATCAATGAAATTCATTGCTAATTCATAAGCAAAAACCGAAAGGAATTTATCTTTAATCATTGCTTGTAAATTCAGATACAGGATCGTCCTAATTTACGGGCACCAATTCCTTTGATTTTTTCGTGGCTCAAATGCTTCGATCGAATTAGTGCCCCAATACGTCCAAACTGTATGGAATTGATTTCTGCTCGTCTAGTAAATCCCCCTTTAAAACTCATCAACAATTCATGAGGAAAATTTAAAAGAAATTAAGGTTAGTCAATGTCTGTACACCCCATTCAAAAACTCATGAATAATTCACGAGGAAAACACAAAGGAAAACCATAACCGTGTCGTATCTTTATATGTGATAAAGATACGTTCGTTTTTCTTGTCGAATTTTCTCGGCTTAGAAAACATCAATTTTCAAACTTTCTTCGTAGATTGGCGTGTGGAGGGGTTCGTTTTTGAAGCCATTCAAAAAACTCGTAGCTCGTGTTTTATCGCACCCAAAACACTCGGCTGTCGCCTCGTATTTTTTGTATCCGATAAAGCACTCCTACTCGTTTTTTAAATATTATATACAGTTCCACTGCTCATATTGTATACAGTTCCTTCAGGTTAGTGAAGTGATTTCAGCCGCTAATACACTTTGTAGTCAGTTAATAAAAGTCATTTAATAAAATTAAAAAAGTATTGCGCGAAGTGACTTTGCTAAACTCGATCTTAATTAAGGTACTTTACCTTCACAAGAGCGTCCATTTCCAGTGTAACCAGTTCTACATCGACAAGTAAAAGATCCTTCTGTGTCGAAGCAATTCGCGAGAGAATGACACGGTGCCGGAGTTTGAACGCATTCGTTTATATCTAAAGCAGAATATTGACAAAACCAATAAAAAATATAAATAAAACCAATGCTAAACAAAACAACCAATCACAACGCACTGGAAAGAATGCAGCGCAAGGAACCCTTGCTAGAGTAGAGGAATACGTTAGACTTAGATGTTCACAAAACTAAGCGCCACAGTTGAACTTTTAAAATTACATTTATATTTTGTGAAGAAAATTCACGGGTGTCAGAACGATATATCTTAAGGCCCAACCGGGACTAGTTGCACAAAATCTAACTCTTGTGTCTCCGGGATGGGAATCGAACCCGCAACCTTGCAAATCTAGTGCACTGCTGTGCCAACTGAGCAACGACGGCCATTGCCAAGAGCGTGGTTACGGATTCTATAAATACGTGGATGAAAATGACGAATGAAAGTGTAGAATACATTCAAGGAATATTCGGCATTTACACTCAATAACATGAAATGATATTTATATTTCATGAAGGAAATTTTCGAGTGTCCTTATATATATAATAAACCTCAATTTGTAATTAATATCTTAACAATTGAGCCCAGTTATGTACTTACTTATACAAGTAAGACCATCACCAGTAAAACCAGATTTACAAGTACATCTGTACGTTCCAGGGGAATTCTCGCAGATAGCGTTGACATGGCATCTTACAGTGGTGCATTCGTTGATATCTTTACAAAAGAACAGATCGTAGGAAAGAACTAAGAATCAATATATACATGTACAGATATATGTGCATATCTGGCTATTGTGCCATCGTACCATGAGAATACGGTCAGTTATGGGCAAGCCTGATGCCAATACGTGTTTGCATTCACATACACATACACATAAACCTACACATAGGTATAGACACACTCATGCACCTGCACATACTCGTACTAAATAAAAAAAACCCAAAACATTTATACTAACAGGTACACGTGCTCGCACACGTGCTCGTACACATACGTGAACACGCACACGCACACACAGAGGCATACGAACACGTACTGTGGCACACGGGCCACAATGTACACTTTTGATTATAGATCAAAACACAAATTTTGGTCAACAAATCTTATAACAAATAAAATATTGAAAATGTCAAACATTGCAAATATGCAGTTATTTTTCATATTAAGGTTTACCAAGTTAGAACACTTCTGTTTAGCCTTAAAAAAAAGCAAAGCCTGTGAGTGCAAATATTTTGATTGCTATATATAGTGGCTGAAGAGATCTTCATTCCTTGCAGAGAGTAAAAAAGGAATTCCCAACAACTTACCTATACAGCTAAAGCCGTTGCCTGTGAATCCCGGATTGCATTGACATGTATAGCTTCCCACTGTATTTGTACACGTTGCACGTTCGTGACAGGGTTTTGTAGTGTTACACTCGTTTATATCTGAGAAAACGAAAATGAAATCATTACATTTCCCTTGTGATAGTTCCTCATCTTCATACTTTTATTTTTGTAGCTATTAAATCTTTTTCGATTTTTACATAAACTACGAACGCTTAGCTGTATTTTTGAGCAATATTCAACTTAAAATGCGTACTGTGACTCCTTACCAATTTTATTTTCCTTTGAAAAATCCGTCGATAAGCTAACAAGAATGAGTGAAATAAATACCTTTGCACCTCAGTCCATTTCCTTCATAGCCAGCTTTACAAGTGCATGTGAAAGTTCCTTGAACATTGTTACACACGGCATTGGAATCACAGGGATTTGTCAAGCACTCGTTTATATCTGTAAGGAAAATCAACAGCCATAAATAAAAATTTGTTTTCAACAGTACAGGACGAGGTACCTTAATTCGCGGATTATAAGCCGCAACTTTTTTCAAAAATTTAACGTCATGCGGCTTATAATCCGGTGGGACGAATGGATTGCAGAGATTGGATTGTTGACACTTGGAAAACTACCTAAATCTTGCATTTTAGGTGGCCACTACAAGGCGGACATCTTGCCAGACAGGTTTGAATTGCCTCATGATGAAAGCACTCAAAGCAGGGATGACGAACAAGAGAACAGTGATACGCGCATTCGATTCCAAGTGAAGTTGCTTCTTTGTTTCATTCAAATACGGAAGATCGAGATCGATGTGGATTTGTCGAAGAGGACTTATTGTAAATAAGTAACTTTACGACTCCCTTAGTGTAATAAGTTTGTTGTAAGAATTAAATTATATAAGTGAAATGTTCAATGTTGTAAGATTAAATTATTATATTATAAATTATAAGTCATCAATTAGCGTTATTTGCTTTAGCGATGACGATGCGGCTTATAATCCGGTGCGACTTATCTATGAAATTTTCAAGAAAACTGACCGAAAAACGCTAGTGCGGCTTATATAACGGTACGACTTATAATCCGCGAGTTACGGTAATTATCCTAATACAAAAAAATTTTCTAGAGTTGACATACCTAAACACTGTTGTCCGTTTTGTAGCCTATAACCGCTATTACAACTGCAATAATAAGACCCTGGTGTATTAGTACAGTTTCCCCTAACGTGGCATGGTCCAGCCAAGCATTCGTCTTTATCTGAGAAAACAAAGTAAAATAAAGTAACTACCATCAGTATATGATGACATATAAGTTCTATCGGTCTCATTGAAGCAACATCAACGTTATAAACATTGTTACGCTATCAAAAAAATTTAAAAAAACCCAAAAAACATAGAAAGAAATGTTTATGGGTAAATAGGAAGGGTTTCTCTTGAACGGTATCGTAAAATTCACAACGGTGGACACAAAGGCCTTGATCAACATTAATGATGAGACCTGAATAATGATGAAAATCACTAGGACTGAAACAGCAGCAGGAAAAGTAGCAAGGGCAAGAGCAACAACAGCAACAGCAATTACTTAATGACCCGGTTATTGAAATAAGTATTTTATGTCATTGAGTATCAACAACATTTATCGTTGACTGCTCTTACCAACACATCTGAATCCATTTCCTTCCCATCCGTCCATACAGGTGCAGTAAAATGAGCCAACAGTGTTGTTACAGAAAGCTTGGACATGGCATGGTCTGTTCACCAGGCATTCGTTTATATCTAAAAGATAATGTGGACAACAAATAAAATTAAATACCAATGATGAATTGGAGCTATATCCATAAACAAGTTTTGTATAAATGTGTCTTGAGAAAGCAACAGGTTTCTGAAATGTGTGGCCATGGCAATTAAAATTTTAAATTTCTTATTGATGGACTTATATACATGATGTATGTCAACTTGTACTTCAGGTAATAAGGTTATGATGTATTCAAAAACTCATGAATAATTCACGAGAAAAACACAAAGGAAAATCATAACCGTGTCGTATCTTTATATGTGATAAAGATACGCTCGTTTTTCTTGTCGAAGTTTCTCGGCTTAGAAAACATTAATTTTCAAACTTTCTTCGCAGATTGTCGTGTTGAGAGGTTCTTTTTGAAGCAATTCAAAAAACTCGTAGTTCGTGTTTTATCGGATCCAAAACACTCGGCTGTCGCCTCGTGTTTTATATCCGATAAAACACTCCTACTCGTTTTTTAAATATTACATAACGTAAATGTAATTTACATTTCAATTTTTATTCTTTCTAAAGGGCTCTTGTCTTTCAGTTCTCACATGGTCAACCATTCAGTTCTTAACTCTGCTTTACGAAGTTTAACTTTAATGTTTCATAGACCTAGTGCATCACCAAAACACTACAAGAAGTTTTAGTTTCTACTTCTGCTTCATAATATTCGTAGCAATATTACTTATATTATCACTCATGCTTTGTCCCAGGCCCTTTAATTATCATTTTGCATGCACATCCACATTAAAATCATTTTTTAAAAATTGATCATGAACAAGCACATGTTTGCACTGACGTCAATATGTCTATCATAAAGTAGATGAGATTATTAAGATCGCCTGGAAACCGAAGTCGAAAACCAGAATGGATGTTGATATTTATTTTTTAACTCTGAAATTGCCTTTTAACACCTGAACATGAAAGTAAACAACTTGACATCAACAAATCTGGCCAACTAGCAATAAAGCCATAACTATGGCGCCTTGATAAAGGACGAATTTTAAACAATGGTAACAAGCAGATAATACCAATACAGAAACTATATCAATGACTGACTGAAGTACACAAAGCCATTGCTCATAGGGGAAGAGCCTAATCGGAAAAATATATAAGAGAAAGGAATCTTGAGATATCTTAATGTGTTACTGAGGTATTTGCGTCAAATTGTAAATTACACCAGTGACAGAAAGAGATGACTAAAGTAAACAACCAAAAGAAAGCAGTCCCAGATCCACTCCAGGGGAACAACTCTCTTAATCACGTCAAGATGGACCTTAATACAATTTCGGAATTTACCATTTAATTGTCGACATAAAGTATAACACAAAACATATACTGAACAATAATATCATTGTGAAAACTCAAGATATTAATCATACTGTCTGAGGACGACTGAGAAATAAAGTCAACATATCACAGTTTCAACAATAGCTTTTGCTTATATTGACTGATATCTTGAGTTTAAGATGATACTATTTTTCAATATATGTTTTACCTTATATTTTTGGAGATGTTGGCTGGTCATGGTTTTTAATTGTGGACAAGCTCATCATGACAGTTACATGTCATTGAGCATTTTGGAAAATTCACCATTACCAATGGTTACCATTCAAAAGAAAGCAAAGTAATTAAGTGGTAGAAGCTCTTGAAAAAGTTCCTTGTATCGTGGGATTTATGGGAACACTGTCCAACAACCACCTGAAACATAAATGCTATATTTTTTGCAATTGTGTGCTGTTGACTTTAAGTAATTAAAGTTATACTGCATCTGTAAGAATAACAGCATAATACTTGTTGTTTAATATTTTTATCTTCCAAAATAGAGGTTGCATTCAAAATTGCAAACCACTCTCCACTATTTCATATGTTTGTGGTTCCTAAGTCATGTGTAACATTGTGGTTTACTTTTGATACTAACTAACTTTACTACATTCAATCAGTGGCTAAACGGCGTCGTGCAATTGTTGGGTCATGTAACCCTAATTCAAACCCTTAACATCATGCAAACATCAAGATATATCATTCACTACTTCAAACTGTCACGTATTGACTTTCTTCACTAATTACATCAGTTTTACAAGATTTACCAGAGTTTGGTTTGAGCAGCCTACATACCATATGGTTTGAACAATTACAGTGTGATGAATATGGAATCAACTAAACTACATAAAAATTTGACTTAGGTTGAAATGTAATAAACTAGATTGAAAATAGTTGGCCTGAAATACAAATTTATCAATAAAATAATTATATATAGGAATTTTTTATGATACACACATTATATATGTATTTTTATAATAATATATGTATTCAGATATTACTGACAGAGATACACAAAAAAATTTATAAATATACATATTTTTATGTATAAAGTTACAAGGTTGGTAGACTGCCAAACTGTTTTCGAAAAATGATAATGTTTATGACTATGCCCTTTCGCCAGAGGGTGAAACGTGTTCCCTGAAACTCTCTTACGAAGGGCCTTAGCCGGAAATGTTAGAATTTTTCTACAATTTTTTGACAGTCTACAAATCTTTTAATTTTCTACGTACGCTGTTTTATACTGCACAGGCAGCATATGATTTTTATATCGTTCTTTGGTTTTTTATGACTGTCCTTTAATTCAGCCATTCACACCATTTACAGTCTTTACATTTATGCATGGAATTGATCTTTTTATCTTCTAATCGTCATTGAAACCCCAGTCTAACTATTGAGCCCAACGGCAAGACCACCTGTATGGTGATCAGAAGGCTACACATTGGATTCCTGTTGGGGATTCAGGCCACTTTTTTGAACTAAGAGCTCTACAGCATGCCCTTCATTTTACATAAGTACAGTTTTGGGGAGGAACTGAAGAAAATTAAAAAACATTTATTTTTATTCTTTTTTGAAATTCACTTCCTGGATGTCTGATCGAACCAAAGAATAGCTTAGAAAATCAATGTCAGTGTAATTTCAGCAACATTTACAGTAACAGAAGTAGCACATCATACCTTGACAGGATAATCCATTACCAAAGAAACCTGTCTTGCAGTTACATTCAAATGATCCAGCTGTGTTTGTGCAAGTGGCGTTGACATGGCATGGTTTGGAGTTGCATTCATTTATGTCTTTAGAAAGTTAAAAAGTTGGAGTTTTTATGAGACGAATGTTTAAAAGGTGAAAAGTTGGGGATCTGTAAGACATAAGTTTTTGATAATTCCAACGTGATACAGAAAGTAAATAAGGCGTTGATTAACTGGCTACGTTCACACGGTACCGGTGCGAAAGAATAATTCATAATGTTTCATTCACACGAAGCTGTTTGAATTCCAGGACGGTTCGATCAACATAAACATTTCCGAAAATTTTCAACGCATATAAACGCATATTTTGTTCTGGTGCTGATGGAGAGGAGTTTCGATACTATAACGAAGTCGAAAAATAACGACACGGTTCACACGACACCGTCAAGCGTAACTTTTTCATTTCGCAGCATCAAGAAACTGTTTTTAAATTACTTTGATTGAAGTGACGTTTATACAAAACTTTTGCGTTCGTATTCTTTAGTGTTTGAAAAGCTTTGTTGAGTAAATGGAGGTTGCATAGATCGCGAACCAAGCTTCAATAACGTATATGCTTTAAATATTTAGGATATGTCCGACATTTCACTAGCAGCGTTGTGACTTGGCCAAACTTGGCCTGGCCTCAATTATTTCGCAAGGTATCATATTTCGCAATTACGCGACAAAAATTTCTGACTTTTTTTTTTTGCATGATCAGTCATTTCCCAGTCACTTATTACGTCACTTATTTCGCTAATTGACACCACATCGAGTGTAGTCTAAGATAACCTAACAACAATGGCTTAAGTTCTTGAAAAATGTTAAGGAAAATCTACAAAATAACTAGGAAATGAGGATAAACAAGAAAAAATTACATAAAATTTCACTGTATAATACCACCACAATACCTATGCAGCTAAGGCCATTTCCATTATAGCCTGTTTTGCAAGCACATTGATAGCTCCCTTCTGTGTTAGTACAGATTGCGTCGGCATGGCAAGGATTCCTCAAACATTCGTTGATGTCTGAAAACGTACAAATAAATAAATAATTACTTTAGTTTGTACTATCTACACCACAAACCTCGTGAATACCATTTTCAGATGCATCCTCTATTTCAATAGAGCTTAAAGTTATTAAATCAGAGCACGAAACTCACCTTTACAGAAAAATCCATTGCCCGAGAAACCGGTCTTACATGAACATTGAAACGAGCCCACGGTATTCGTACAAACTCCATCGGAATGACAAGGCTTTTGAGGACATTCGTCGATATCTTAAAATACGCAGCCAAACAGATAATTCATTTACAGTAATCTTAATATATTTAGTTTAAGAAAAAAGGAAAAGGAATTTGGATAAAACTAACACTTGAGTGAGCAAACTGAATTAACAACTACATTAATGCCAAATGAATTTACACCTCAGAAAAAAGAGGTACACCAAATTGACTTTGCGGGAGATTTATCCGAGTCTTAAAAAGTAAAAATCTCGCCAAAAGGGGAACAATGTATTTGTAACCATGGCATATATACTCTAGCAGTGCAGACATACATCTGGCAACAGTTACTAATGTTTTCATCATTTCAGTATTTAGTGTCCATATAACCTTGATGTAGATGATTAATCTAATGTTACCGTTAACTTTGCCGCCCGAAGGCAAATAAGGTGATGTTCAATTATTGTACCGAGGATCATTGTCAATCTTCATAGCAATAACGTTAAATACGTAAGTTAACCAAAAAAGTTATATTACCTCATATTTAATGGAATTTGCCTGACATTTTAGAACTCTGAAAATACAACCACTACTTCTCTTTTGCATCGAGCCAAAGTGAATAGAAAATCGTTCCCCTCATAATGATCGTAGCCTTAATACTATTTGCATACACACCTGTGCATGTCAATCCACTTCCGGTAAAACCGGTGTTGCAAGTGCAGTTAAAAGATCCGTCAGTGTTAGTACACTGAGCATTTTTATCACATGGGTCCTTGACACACTCGTTTATGTCTAAAACAACATAAATAAATGGAAAATTATTGTAATGAAAATATTTAAGTCATTTTGATGTTACATGCAGGGATAAATAATTTTACAAATCACGTATGCTTACCAATACATCCACTCGGTCGACTTGTATAACCCGCCCCACATTGGCACGAATATGAGCCACGTGTATTTATGCACAGGGTGTTTGATCCGCATGGGTTTAGCAAACACTCGTTTATATCTAGAAAGGAATTTGAAACGTCTTTTTATTTAGGACGAAAAAAAGAAATTCCCAGGCATTCGTTCCATTTCTCTAAGTTAAGATCAAAACTCAAAAAATTACGAATCGTGGATGATGTGATCTTACCAACGCAGTAGGTTCCGTTTCCCGAAAATCCAGGATTACAAGTGCAGTAGTAGTTTCCTGGTGTGTTGGTACATTTTGCATATTGATGGCATGGGTCTGCTTGGCATTCATCAATGTCTGTATGGGATAATGTATATTTTAATAGTTAAAACGTACAGCTGTATGAAGTTTCATCGCGGATTGTCAGTTTCACTGTTGCTAATTGACCTTACCGATACAGGTTAAGCCATTTCCTGAATATCCTGGATCACAAACACAGGTAAAAGAACCTTTAGTATTTGTACATGTAGCCTTACTGTGACAGGGTTGGCGATCACATTCATTTATATCTGAAAATATAAGGAAAAAACAAAACATCACAAATACATCTAAAAAGTTGCAAATAATAATGAATAAAAATCACTAAAGAAACCAACCTGTACATGATGTTCCATTTCCAGTATATCCCGGCAAACAATTACAATCGTACGATCCCTGTAAGTTGGTACACGTAGCATTGGGATGGCAAATATTCCGTTTTAAACATTCGTTAATATCTACATATGGAAACAATAAAAAAGAAATAAACGGGAAATAATAACCAACTGTCTATAACTAAGTAACTAACGACCCTAGTATGTAGAAAGTACTCATGCAGTGGCGTAACGGAACCCGTGGGGGCCCTTGGCAGCTTTTCGTTTGGGGGTCCTCCCGGTAGGACGTAACCCTCGTTAGTTTAGTAATTCCCCATAGCTTGGTCGTAAAGACCGCTGACCAGAGATAGGACAATCGGAATAGCAATGACAAAAACAGTGTACGCCAGAAACTTCCCTGTTTTAGTGGCATGATTATTGATAATTTTGAAACTGGTCAGGTTACACAAAGAAACATTTTTATGTTTTAAAAGATTAATTTTCCAGCTAATTTTAACTGTTATGCTAATGAGATGACATATTTCATTGGGGATAACTCGATGGCTGTTAAACTGATTGATTGCAGAGCAGAGTTTTAAAGACGGACGATCCTAATGGGATGAATACAAGTTGGAATTTGAATATTTTGAACGTTGCACCATTAATTGCAGGAGGTTTTTTTGTTATCTGTTTCAGCTGTTTAAGCATTTGGAAATTTCCTTCACACATTGAGGGCCTTGGATGAGAGCCAGTTTTGGTCATAGTCGTATTAAATATCATGGGACATTCGCTTTTTAAAGGACTATTAAATATGTTTGCTTCATTGTTATTATTCGGCGACAGATACATACAGATGCATACTGCCTATATACATCTCTCGTGTGTTTTTAACTTACCCCGGTCTAGCCGTTATAAATTAACTCGATAATCGAAAGCACTACATTTTTTATTTCTTAAATATAGTGTATATGAAGTCTACACCTACAGGCCAGAGCAGACTATTTTTAGGTCAAAATAGTCATTAGGTCATTCCTTGAAATGCCGAGCCTAAGAATATATTGATAGCTCAAAATTGCACAAGATTGAGGTATAATGCAGAGCTGTGGTTGATGAAAAACACGTGAAAACAGCAATAATTAAGGGTGACAGCTATTGCGTGCAGAATCGTAAGACGCATTATTTGAGCTAGTTACCCATGCAGATAAATCCATTCCCTGAAAATCCTGCGTTGCATTTGCATTCAAAGCTTCCACGATTATTAGTACAGAAGCCATTTTGATGACATGGGTTGGATAAGCATTCGTTGATATCTATAAATAAAATAAATAAAATTCGTTCTGAAACTTAAAAAGCTATTGTTTTGCAGGGAGAAGAAAGGTAGGATAATCAAATATTAACGTAGCCCGTGTACATTGTCGACAAACGAAAACATGCTGCGAGGATAAAGATTGATATATCACTGTTCTTTATTCATAAATAATAAAAAATCCGTTATTTAAACCTGATCAGATAAATTTTGTCAAGGTTACCATTGGATAAAAATGTTTGCTTAAAGTTTTGTTAAGGTTAGAGTTTTAGTTTAGAGTTAGGGTTAAAGTTTTATTAAGATTAATTCACTTTTGTTTGAAATGTTTAGAGTGTTTCTGGACCCAGTACTTGTGACAGGAGTACACGATTGTTACCTGTAACACATATATGGATAGTTTTTGCTGTTCTTTTTTAAAATCTCTAAAGCTTTGACCAGAACCACCATGAAGGGTGGGAACCTAGAGAGTCTTAACATGGGCGCAGGACTGTTTGTAAGACCTGAGCCGTGCAAGGCTGGTGTCCAGGCCACAATCGGAAAGTCAGGTAAGGGGCAAAAAGGGGCCTGAAACCTTTATCGGATCCAGAGCTCCGAGGGCTATCGGTTTCCCAGACAACAACATACCAATGCAGTTGCGTCCATTTCCAGTATACCCATTTTGGCACGAGCATTGATAGCTTCCAACAGTGTTAGTACACCTTCCGGCCGGAGCGGCTGAACATGTATGGACACCAGTTGTACATTCATCAATATCTACAGTTTCAAAAAAACCCAAAAACTAATTGGCGACTTATAGAGACGAAAACAATAAAAAAATAGCTGAATGTTAGGTATTGATTGATGTTTTACAGTAGACTGCCCTTTCCTCTTTAATCAAAGCAAAAAGACAAAAGAAAAAAGGTTAGAGCTATTAGGTAAGCATTAGTATATGTAGTGAAATGGTGAAGTTAACTCACTGGTGTTGTCATTGTACAGTATTTAGTTACAATAGGTACGCTTTGACGTACATGAAGCTATAGAACAACGCTAGAGACTGGAAACGTCGTAAATTGCGGTAAGGACGGCTTGAAAAAAGTAAGGGCAAGGTGCCATAACCACATTGACCATAAATGCAGAGGACCTCAGCACCAAATAGAGACAATTGGCCCATCCCCCTTAGCTATGGACCCATCACACATCCGAAGGTCTATTTATGAGTTCGACATACAGTAAAAAAAACTTTGGACTGCTCATGAAACAAAAAACAAGACAGTAAAAAGAAATCCTGTACAACATCTGGCTTCTAGTAACTGATAAATACCAGTGCATGTCGTTCCATCTCCAGTAAAACCAGTGTTACATTTGCATTGGAAACTTCCAGGCACGTTCGTACAACTTCCATGTACATGACATGGGTTGGCGTTGCATTCATTGATGTCTGTCATCAAGACAAGAAAATCAAACGTTAGTTTCTCGTATACAAATGAAGATTTCGTGAAGAAACGTCACTCATGCACATTTATCTGCAAACTCTTTTTCCACCTTAAAACATAAACGCAATGAACTTGCTTCCTTTCTCTCTGTAACGGTGTGTTCACATCAGCGGACGGGGACTGAATTTGGACTAGATTTGGATGGAAATTAGCTGAACTAGTTGTGGTTACATTATCGGTTTGGACTTCCAGTCAAAGCACGACGCGAGATGTCGAGCGAGAAAGAAAGATATGGAATTTATTTAAATCAAATTAGTTCTTTTGGGCCCAAATCCAGTCCGACTTCGTTTACAGTTGATCAAGTCTAACTCAGTTTTTTCCAGACCACCTCAAATGGGGTGGACTCAAATCCAGTCCAAATCCAGTCCAAACCCAATCCGGTTGCGTTCACACCGCAGGGAAATCTCAGTCCAAATCCAGTCCGAGTCCGGCGATGTGAAGGCACCCTAACTATCTATTTCGCACCCCCTCCTTTTTCTTGTCCCTGTTTTCCTAAAAAATAAACCATAATCATTAATCCTCGCCAATGTGTCACTCAATTGTGTTTAGATCAGAGAGAATTAATTGGAATTGCAGCAACTCTCCCCTCTAAAGTTCTTTTTTTTGAACTCACGAACTCTCATCCCCATTATCACGCCTTTAAGAATCGTTAAAGTTGTTTTGTTTGACTAATGGCTAATGGTGTTCTTTAAGTTACTCTAGATTACTTTACAGGTTTGACGAAATGTCCGTTAACTGAGATAAAATTTTTAATTTATTAAAAGACATTTTAATAAGTATGTATTATACAAAAATACTAATCACATGATAAAAATGTCATAAAACATGACCAGACTAAGTAAAACAACAACTTACGACTAAATCTACGTAAGTTCGTTGAGAAATAAAAGTTCTCAATTCATATTAAGATAACGTACCACTGCATAATTTTCCATTCCCTCTATAGCCAGTGTTGCAAGTACAATAATATGAGCCAATCGTATTTGTACACACAGCATCCGCATGACAAATGTTGGTTAAACATTCATCAATATCTGAAATATATCATAAAAGATTTAAAAAGCTAGAATAGGATTCACATAACATATTTCACATCAGACATACCTTCACAGTAAGTACCGTTTCCAGTGAAACCAGATTTACAATGGCAGCTGAAGGAACCATCTCTGTTATCGCAAGTCGCGTTTGAATGACAAGGACTACCGGAGCACTCGTTTACATCTGAAAACATATGCAGTGTCGAATATTACAAAAAAATATTAAAATCAAGATGTTAAGTACCAACATAAAACTACTACAAATTGCAACGTCGCATTAACCAGTAATACAAAGTAGTAATATTTTTCGAAAATTAATTGATCTAAGTAAAATAGGTTGCATCATGGATCACGAGCGACGTACTGGGCTATTTTAGCTTATATACGTATTTATTGCTTTGATTTTCTTAAATACTAATACAGTCATATCGAACATAATATCATATCATGTAGTGTTGTAGGCCGTTAAAAGAAATCCTTTGAATGAAATGGTTTAAAAATATTTAAGTGCACTACAAACCTGCACAATTTATTCCATCACCAGTGTAACCATCTCGACAAGTGCATGTAAACGATCCCTCCGTATTAAAACAGTCGGCATTAATATGACATGGGCTTCTACTGGTACACTCGTTGATGTCTGCACAAGTGAGCAAAATACGAATGATTTGGATAATTTAGGATAAAAAGGCTAAGTAAAGTCAATGTTGACATATTGCGTATTTTGACGTACTATTCATTTTGTACCTGTACATTGGAATCCATTTCCTGTGTAACCGGTCTTGCACGTGCATGAATAATTTCCTGGTTCGTTTATACAAATTGCATTCCTGTGACACGAATTCGCTATCCGACACTCATCGATGTCTAGAAGCAAATGTAAAACGAAGAATGCTTCATAATTATGAAAATTCGTTGCTTGTTACGGGCATTTGATGACACGAACGAGTCCCTCTACCTTGAATAATTTTTTTTTCTTCCAGATAAGTAGTTTCAGTGGCAAAAACTAGAGCTGGAACACCACATCCCTCAAAGTCTAATCTCTGTTTAATTAATATTTTGTGCAAAAAAAATTTATGGTGTGTTCCAAAACTACTAACCAATGCAGAAAAATCCGTTGCCAGAAAATCCACTATTGCACTTGCACGTGAAGGAACCTACTGTGTTAGTACATGCAGCATTAGCATGGCAAGGTTCGGGGTTTTGCGTACATTCATTGATGTCTGTCAAAGCGAAAAACAACAAAATTAGCTCAAAAAGTGTTAGGAAATCCTGCTGATCAAACTGTGGAATACCTTGGACTCAGAATAACTCTGAGTTTTAGACCGTCTGGAACAGACGGGACTCAAACCCACAACCATCTGAATACAAAGTTAACTAAATACAAAGTTTAAAAAAAGTATTTGGACGTTAACACATATAGAGCTTTAGTAAGATAGAACATACAGTTCGAAATGTCATCATGATTGTTGGTTGTATGAAGACTAGTTAATTATGAAGCTATCCTTTTGGGTCTATAAACATATAGTTTGAAATTTCTATATTTTTATAGATCTAAAATAAGCAATGTTGTAAGTAATGTTTAAAATACGAACAGCATTGTTTTAGCAAGTTTTTAGACTCGATTAAACACATGCTGTTAGTGTTTTAAACAGCTTCAAGCTCGCATCCAATCCCTGCAGACTCGATAGTTCAACAGATAGAGCGGCGGACTTAAGCAACTCAATTCACTCCAACTTTGGAGGTCCAAGTTGCTTACCAATTTGTGAATCGTTAACCCCGTATTCCCTCTCAGACTGAATTCAAACCTGCTTCTGGCTTTTTAAGATAACAAAACTTCATGTTAAGCAGGATGAAAAATTTATAAGGTATAAAAGCCTTTGTACATGATTAAAATACGTGCAAGCAATTGGACAATATTTCTATTGAGTAATAAATTAGTTTCTGAAGACTATTGAGCTATTTCTAAGATTAGACAGTGCTCCAGAAGTAACTTTTCCAATATCGAATTACTATTGCATACTATTCAATCGGTAAAAGTCACCACTAGTTGCGCAGGGAAAAATTAATTCACAAGTTTATATCCCAATCACAGTCACTTAGTGTAAAACAATTCCTCAATATTCTCATCAACGATTTAGTACCTTCACAAACACTGCCGTTACCAGTAAAGCCAGTTTTACATGTACATTGATAACTTCCGTCCAGATTTTGACAAACTGCATTTGCATCACAGGGGCTGGTAAGACATTCATTAATATCTGTAAATAAAGTTCAGGTTTTTGTCACTATTTTATCCCTTGAGGTATAAAACATTATTATTCATAATTATAAAAAAAATCTTGTAATCAGTCGTTGTTGTAATCAGTTTAGGAATATCATAAAGGTTGTCTATAAAAGTTGTAATCAGTCCAGAAGTATCAACAGAAAAAGTCAATGCACCATAATAAAAAAAGTCAGTGCGCCATAATAAAAAGGGAAACGGTTCCAAAGTTATCCATTTGATACGAAACAGACAAAAATCTACAAAAATCAATGTATAATAATTTTCTGCACACAAACCATGGAGATAAAAGTACGTACTCCCATTTTCTCCACCTACCAGGACAAACAAATCCATCTCCAGAATATCCCGGCTTACAGCGACAGGTAAAAGAGCCATTGTTGTCTGTACAAATAGCATTCGCATGACATGGCGAGTACAAGACACATTCATTTATATCTGAAAAAGTCCAAACAGAGTAATTGGTTTTCTGTTTCTATTTTATTTGTGCAAATAAATATATGATGTTTAAATTTCATCACTTAGTATGACTCATACATTGAAATGCTTTCTGTATAACTATGGCATTGACAATCAATACCAATATCGGTAACATAATAACTATTATTATCATTAACTCTAACATCCTTGTCTGTATCACTGCGACTATCACCATTACTATCACTATGAACACGATAAACACCATCTCCATTACTATCACTACCATTGTCATTATAACCAACATCTTTATCATCTCTCTCACTGCCCCAAACACTACTCTATCACTGTCGCTATTACTATCAATAACATTATCATCATTACTATTACTGTCACCATTACTATCACTATGAACATCACAAACACCATCTCTGTTAAGCATAAAACAGATTTGTGGTTGCACCATGTCCTTTATTGGTTCTAAGCTTTCAGGCTGTCTTCTCGGGTCATCTTAAGAGAAAGGATGAACGTATTTGGCTGTTGGTTTACGTCATTGCGTCAACGTTTCGTGTGTCGGTAGTTTGCGCATGCGTATTGTGTGTATACGTCAGTTTAATTACAAGAGATATATAGATATATAATTCTAATTCTAAAAGTGCAGAATTAAAGATATGTTCAGACGTATGAAAAAGTGTCGACCAGGTGTCATGTAACGATTTTCCTTCTTGGGGGATAGTCCGGTGTTTGTAAATTTCGATAGATTCTCGGATTTGTCCGGCAAAACAATTGGTTACTGGGGCAAGTAGAGTAGAGTTATTCCATTTTATGCTATAATTCTGTTCCCATACGTGTTTTTCAAGAGCTGATTTGTCGAGTTTGACTTTGGTGCAGCAGTCGTTGTGTTCTATCAGCAGTTCTTCTGGAAACTGGACTTAACCTTAAGACACGACAAAAGGAATACAACGGGAAATGATGACGGGTCGAAGGCTCAGGGCCAATAAATCACATGGTGTAACCACAAACCTGTTTTATGCTTATTAAATTCCACCATGCAAAACCTCAAACTACACAATCTCTACCACTATCACTACTCCTTTCATGATCACAAACACTTTTACCACCTCTCTCTCTGTCCTAAACACCATCAATACCAATACCATTAACTTATCACTGCCGCTATCACTACCGTTATCTTTGCCATTTCAATCAAAAACCTCACCGTCACTGTCATTAAGATTATGAATATTTTTTATTGTCATAGCTCATGTTTATTAACTTCTGTTTTCGTGGTGGTTGCAGTTAAGCTCACAATAAGGAAGTTATGACAGCTGCTAAGATTACGACGAACTGATTTTCAGCATTTGATAATATGCAATACGCGTTATTGGTGGTATATGGGAATTTGAATGCTATTTTTATTTTTCAAATATTATTAATCAATTCTAATCTTAAGTTAATGACTTCTTTAAAAAAACCCACTAAATTTCTTCGTTCCACGTTTTAACGTTGTCTTAAAAACGTAGAACTGAAGCCCATACCAGCAGCACACTCGGTTAACCTGTGTGTGGTGCAGGTACAGACTGAAAATGACACATGTTCATTTTCTTTGTTTGGAAAAAGAAGTTCTTTTGTAAGGCGATGTTAACCTGACGTTCCTATCTTATAATCTTAAGCTACCAATTTATGAAACCGTGGAAATACGTTTCTCAGGGCTTGCTATACTATACCAATCACTTACTATACTAGTCAGCGGTTTTGCCCAACAAACTAAAAAAACCCCGGTAACTTCACAACAGTGTCCCCACGAATTAAGTCCAATAATTTTAGGCTATAAGTTTGAGCCAGTACTGAAGATTTATCTTTGAAATTTCACTAAACTTGTTATTAATATTACAATCATAATACACATCATGCCAAAGAAAAAATAACATGGTGTCAAACGACGGAGGGAAGGCAATGTAATGGTACCTAGTATAACCACGTGAGACGACCAACGGACGTTCGTCAAGACCGCTTACTCAGAAAAACGATTTCTGAGCCCTAGACGGAAAGCGAAAAAGGTTCAGAAATTGTTTTTCCGAGTAAACGAACTTGACGAACGCCCGTTGGTCGTTTGATAGATACCTAGCTCCCACATGAACCGACTTTGTGTTCAGCAAATAGTATAACCATGTCTCACGTCGGATGTTTGACGCTGTCCCTTTTACCGTGGCACAATATACATTGTGTGTTTAATACTTAGGAAAAGTTTTCTTGAAATTTCAAGTCGCAAATATCCACTCTAGGTTTAGAATTTAAATTCAGTCCAGCAGTCGACTTGATTCACGGGAAAGTCATTTTGAACTAGCCGAGCTTTTGTAATTTGTTTGGTAAAACCACTGACCATCATAGTAATTGTATCGGACAATAAAAAGTACGGCTTGTAGATAACCAAAAGGATTGGGAAGCTGGCGGAACTTAAGTATAGAGAAACTGACATTTCGAGCAAAGGCCTCTCGTGAGAATGAATGGAAAGCCTTCGTTCGAAACGTCGGTTTCTCTACACTTAATTTCCGGCAGTTTTGCAGCCCTTTTGATCATCTACAGCTATTCAATACTGCCGACGCAGCACTTTGCTTTCATAAAAAGCACGTATTTCCGTGGTGTCCCCATTTATTATTGTCGTTATTAGTTATTTGAGTTTTGGGCAACAAACTCAAGTTTTTCATGAGCAGATAGAAAACAACAATTATACATATATTATACTATTATAATATTATTAATAATATTTTACATATTATTTATTATCAACAGATTGTAAATAGAATACTTAATGGATTTGGGGATGTTACTTGGTTAATTTATGCTATGAATGCTTGTATTGCATCACTCGACACAATTATTAAAAGTAAAGAAGATGATCTAGTCGATCGAAAATGTTCATTGATAAAATCATTTTTATACCTTCTTTTTATATTGATAGATTTATGGAGAATTATATTCAGCAATTATTAAAAGATTTACATAATCACGTTCACATGATTAAAAATTAAATTGACGCACTTGTGCAGTTAAAGCCATTTCCACTGAAACCTGTTTTGCATTGGCACATAAATGAACCTTTCGAATTCGTACATTCACCATTGACAGAGCAGGGATCTGTTGCACATTCATTAATGTCTAGAAATACATATATATGTCAGTAATGGAATGATATATATGACAAATAACGAGTTACTATATCTGGGTTTTATCAAATAGGTTGCGTTTTTCGCAAGCTGTGGTTGATCAACTACCGTGTTTACATGAGGCTATGCAAACATGGTTCTGGTATGAGCATTATGGCCACAACACCTTCCAATAACGCCTTCCCACATCACCCTGGAAGTAAGGAGGATTTATGGTTAGATAACATTTCTGAAAAACGTTAGTTGGCTGTTATTTTACGTATTTTATCCCAGTTTATTTACAAAAGAAATAATTGCTGTTTGGCCCTGTTTGTATAACCTGATGCAAACACTCGATGAGTTTGAGAGAACACTAAAGCAGTCGTAAAAACAATCGACCTTCGGTCTCCGTCTCACACAACAGCCTTCGAGTTCTCCCAATCTCTTACTCGTATATGCATCGGGCTATGTAAACCCAGCAAGAAAGTTTCTATTTCTTAAATGCTACATGCAAGATATTATGTTGCAAAAGGTTAGTAAAAGTAAACAAAGCTCAAGATAGCTGAAATAATAACCTAACTTTCTGCACGGAAAATCAGGACATTTAAATTGATAAAAACACAATACTTTGTGTATACTGAAGGCTGTATACGTTGAACTTATGTGTTGAATTTTGTTTGCTGAAATCGTCGTCCGTTTTAAGTCCAAATTTCCCCCCACACAACTTAAGAAAATTGAAATACATTAAAATAAGGCTTATAGATAAATTATTCAGGATGATTCATCTTTTTAAGGAAGTAGTAACTCCGGTTGTAACTCTTTAGACCCTCCTACGAATTAATGTTGGGAGATTTCACTCGGCTTCGGGTTAAAAGATCAAAACTAATCAAAATAAAGGTCCCTGCTAACAGCGTACGCGCATTCTTTCTTTCGGTGGGAATGCATTCTCAGAAACATCCTTAGGAAATGCCCGATTCATTGATAGTTAAAGATTACCTTTATAAAAAAAATAAAATTATTAGCGATGGTCTCCTGACCGTCTTGTAAAGGATCCACGATGACCGAAAAAAGAGTACCCGTAATTCAACTTTAGTACGAGTGGTCGTTGGCTGGGCTAGCAAACTTACCAACACAACTTGTATTTCCATCACCAGTAAAACCAGTTTTGCATTTGCATGTGAAAGAACCAATCGTATTCGTACAAGTGGCATCACTGTGACAATAACCAAACCTAACACATTCGTCCACATCTGTCACAAAAAAAGAAAAGTTATTTAGCTTACAAAAGTGTTTTGATTGAATGCGGTTGAGTGAAATTTCATTATATTCATTTTCAGCTTTAAAACATTTTGATGAATACGCGTATTTAGGTTGTGAGCAAATTCCCAACGCAGCCAGGTGAATAATCAAACATGGTTTTACGCGACTCTGGCTGAAAAAGTTTTAAACGTAGTTTAGAAAACTAACGTTCATGACCCAGCGTTTCTAAACTCCGGTCTAGTGTCTTCATCAGGGGTAATTGATCTGAACACGAGGCCCTTATTTATATCCTTAGACAACCATCGATGACGTTATCAATTATTGAGATGCGAATAAGTATCCGGCATTAAAACGCAATCATTGCGATTCAATGGAGCGGGGGCGGTATTGATTTGCCACGCCTCCAGAAAACGCGTTTGATGGTAACGTGGATTGGTGGTAATAATTTTGAAATTTTCCCATGCAGTCGTGTGGTTGATTAGACACGCGTACTTCGACAAAGTAGAATTTTCATTTTTTGAGAAGAAAATTTCCTTTTGGTGTTCTTTTAAGCGCGTTCCAAACTGACGTTTAGTCTGGCCAATGTACTCCTGATTACAGTAGGTGCACGGAAAGGAATAAATTATGTCTTTTCTCTGATCCTTCGCAAGACGATCCTTAAGCTTTGCAAATATGCGTCCCAACGTCAAGAAAGGCGTTTGGGCAACTTTCACGTTGAAACTACCTAAGATTCTATTAACAGGTTCCGTAATTCCTTGAATATACGGAACAATCGGAAAACCCA
Source organism: Nanipora kamurai (assembly GCA_036872915.1). NCBI lineage: Eukaryota > Metazoa > Cnidaria > Anthozoa > Scleralcyonacea > Helioporidae > Nanipora > Nanipora kamurai. Next base: position 376,614 of record JBAHVQ010000302.1, on the reverse strand, counting down.
TACTGGAATTTTCCTTCTCAGTGTTTGTGCGTGATGGTCTAACAGTTTTTAAGCAGTTTTTTAAGAAACCATTAGGCATGCTGTTAGCCTTAAGAACATCAAATATATGTTTTCGCTCACTTTCCTTAGCATTGAAAGTAGTTGGTATACCTTCAGCTCTCAAGACGGATGGTGAGAGTCAAAAGGGAGATACTTGTCAGTGTTAGTTGGTTTTCGAAAGTTTACAACCTTCCGTGGCTTATTTTGACAACACAATCTAAGAACCGCAGGCAGTTGTTTTGTTTCTCGTTCTACCGTGAACTGAATCGACGGTTCGATGGAATTTAGATGGTGCAAAAGAAGTTCCACTTCGTTTCGAGATATCGCAGATATGACATGATCAATATGTTGTTTCCAAAACAAAGGCTTCACTGGTGCGGTCGCCAGTGCCTTCTGTTCCAGTGCTCTTTGGCTGTCATTGCCAATCTGGTAACGGAAGACATCGAACTTATCCAATTTAAGTATACGAGATATTTTAGTGACAACTAAACGGTATCCATGAGGATGGATGTGTAGTGTTTCAATACAATTATTACATAATGTGCAGTGCAGGATGATTGTGAAATTGTCGTTCCTTGTTAACCTGTGGGTGATCCTAGCGGGTAATATAATTTTTTTTGTAATTATCAATTAATTATCTCTGAGTGGCTGATGCGGTAAAAAAACCTCTACATATTTGAATGAACTTGTGTTACTATTAAAGGGATATGGCAAAATAAATTAAGTTTATCTTAATTGAAATAACTCTTTAAATATTACAGTAACACCTTTTACAACCTTTCAATATCTTTCTTCGGCAAATAGGCATATGAGATGGCCGCGTGATTTCGGAATCAGAGTATTGAAAAATTATTTATACCTCAGTGATTAATCAGATTTTTACTCGACTTGCAATGTTCACTGTCATGAGCAGTTTATGTGCACAGTTTCCAGTGATTTCGTTGAACAAACTTAGAGATACAACAAATTTTGCAATGTGTACTCTGGTTCTGACGTCACACGATCATATCATTTACATATTAAATAAGTCGAAATCTCTCAAAAACGAAGAATAACACGAAAAGCTGTAAAATGTCTCTATATTTCATTTGTTCATTTCAATAGTTCTCTCAAATTAGACAAAGTTGATATATATTGCCGTATCCCTTTAAGAAACTAAGTTCAGTGTGTTTGAATAGATAAAATCCTAGAATCTTCTTTGATGGTATTAATTTGACAAAAGTGAACGAGTCTGATACGGTATTTTGGTCAACGAAGTGTTGAGACGCCGTCATGTCGATTTTAACAGTCCCAGTTACCAAAGGCAAGAAATAAAGCTCTCTTACATAAATGTTCACATATTTGCAGGTATACCAGATGCATGACTAGGCCAGCTCAGAACTATAGGTCTCGATTTATGTAGCTTTGCAAAGACATTGTGCGCACTGCGTTCACATTAGCGGATTTAAGAAGGGACCTACCACGCAATTTCTCACTTCTAAGGATACCACAAACAATTTTACTTTTACAATATTTAAAAATTAGTGTTCCAACAATTTATTTATCACACAGAGAGTAAATTCTGAGTCCAGAAGAATTAAAAAAATGTTATCGTCTCAGTCTGTAGTTCATGACCTACATCACTTTCGATTCATTAATTGTACAAATCAATTGATTGATTTTACATGCATGGTGTTATTCTTAGTAGATTGGGTCTTATTGTACAACTTGAATCAGTCAATTTTACGTAGATTTTAGTTACATTCTGAAATAGCTCGATTTTCAAAAATTTTCTTGGAAAGCTTGGAACACTCCAAGAGAATGATTCAGAGTACTCAACCAACCCAAACATCAGGCAACGATCTGACGTTCAGTAGCCAAGATATCAAGAGTATCCTGGTCGTCGATCCTAGTCGAATTTCGGAAGCAAGCCAATCAAGATTATGTCTGGATTGTTTCTGTAGTATGTATATGTCTTTGCTTAGGCGACTAATTTAACTATGTCTCGGTCGAATTTTCACCATCACTATATATCTCTATCTTTATGCGAACATTAGTATATCAATGTACGTGTACATCTCCACAGATTAACACACCTGCACAAGTTTCACCATCACCAGTAAATCCTGTCTTGCAAGTACATTGATATGACCCAGGAGTATTTGTACACACTGCATTTGGGCTGCACGTATGATTACCGGTGGCACATTCGTTGAAATCTAAATTTTACATAAAATAAAATCATTCTCTATTTGTTACATCCTACGTTTTACTATTTACGGTATTTATAAATAAACTGAAAAAATAACTTTAAAATACTGGTTTACTAAGAAAAGCTGAAGTTGAAGACACTGATTATAAACCTCTTAAGATTGGTAAATAACAAATTCTTTTGGTACTTCCGGTTTTGATTAAGCTTAACCTTAACTGTAATCCTACCACTTACGTAACTGGTGAACGTATCCCTCATTAATCATTCCAACTCTAAACCTAACCCTAGTTCTCTGGCTCACACTTTAATTCTAGCGAATTATCAGAGCTCTTGTCTTAATTCAATTAAAATGTCGTAACGAAAAAGTAGCACCGAATAGAATCGAAAATTTTTACCAGATTGAACTTTAAACTAGCTTTAAGAAATTAGACCACTTTCTAATATGTAATCGAAGCATATATATACTAGTAATAGTAATAATAATAGTAATAGCAACTACAAAAACTAGTAAACTATACATATATATATATATATATATATATATTATATCCATACAGTTCATTTAATATATATATATATATATATATATATATACATACATATATATATATATACATGTACATATGTACAAACATATTTAAGTTAAATTAACTTAAAGTGTTTTGTGTTACTACTGCAGTCGGCTGATGATCGCTTGTAGTGACTCAAAACATTTTCAGTTAATTTGACTACAGTTCGCTCTACTATTAAAGTACTGAGCATATTTCACCTGTTAGCCCATACTCTAAAAACCAACCTTGGTAAAATATATATATACATACATACATACATACATACATACATACATACATACATATATATATATATATATATATATATAACTTTATTGAATTTATCTCGCTTTACCTGCATGGTATCGAGCACTCTCAAACCAATCGTCAACTGTGTTTCTTGCATGATACACTTTTGCTTTTTATATATATACATTAATGTATGAGCGAGTTTATATATATATATATATATATAGAGAGAGAGAGAGAGAGAGAGAGAGAGAGAGAGAGAGAAAGTTTTGATTGTCTAACACAAGTAGAATTATAGAAAA
>JBAHVQ010000302.1:351760-365678 GCA_036872915.1 Nanipora kamurai | reverse complement strand
CATCATAATATTTGTAATTAATGTAATTTTGCACGGCCCTTTGAAAATCACTTATGTGAAAGGTTACCGTGCCAAAAAGATTCTTAATAATAATACATTGTCAATATTTTTTCGTCCAAATCCTTCAATACTTGTAATTTTTCCTCCAGTAGGTTGGCGATTGTTTTTAGTCGTAATTGTACTTCGGTTGCCGTTGCACTTTTGACCAATTCGGAACCTTCCCTCGTCAATTTCGTCGCTATACAGTACTTCGCTGCCCTCGTCTCCTGGCTTTGAGCCTCTCAAGCCTTCCTTTATCATTCTTTCCATGTCGCTATTGATACACTGTCATCGAACGACTCTGGTCGTAGAACTGGCCCCACGTTGGGCGTCATGTAATGAATCGTATGGATGATGACAGTATTACGACGCTTCTTGCTTTATGTACACTTTTATTTACAGAGATTTCAACAAAAACAACATATATGTAAAAAAGGCGTGGTTACTAGAAAACCGGCTGGTGTCCTTACTAAACAGGTTTAAAATTAACTGAATATCAATGCTCGTCACACCCTTTATTAGAGGTAACAGATACAAAGATTATATAGAGGAATTCCCGGGACGGACGTTTGCGTCCCCCAAATGGAGGTGTCCCCTTAACAGGGGTGTCTCAAAGAAGAGGATCTACGGTATCTCTTAAATGAGGTGAGATATTTACGAAGACTGCCATTCTTCGTCACTTCAAATATATTTTCAACCAAGGAGAATTTCAGCGTTAGTGATATGAAACGCACAGTCATGACGTAATAAATGCGAAGTACGTATGCGTGCTTTTTGTGACTTAAGACAAATAACGAAGGGGAATTTTCAACTCGAGCATTCCTTCGGAAGCCCGAATAATAAGATCAAAATAGGGAAGATGACTTTCCATCGCAGTGGTACTTTAACTCTTTCCTGTGCGAGGACTTTCCTCTGGACGAGTAAAATCGTCTGGCGTTAGCTAGCGATAGCTCAACAGGTAGAGCGGCGGACCGGATTCCCGAAGGTGCGAGTTCAAATCCCGCTCGAGTCTACTTTTCTGGTTGACTTCAACGGTGCAGGTTAAATGTGAATTTATCGTGTTATATTATCCTGAGGATGATTCTGAAACACTCTTTCAGGATTAATTGCAGTTTAGGAAAAGGCAGGATATCGTTCTGCCAGTTCTGTATCAAGTAACAAAATCGAATTCAAAATACACATTTTAAATAAACGACAACTCTTTTTATTTTAAAAGCAAACATGTTTCAGCATACCTATGCCATCTTATAGCGAGAATTACATCCCGCACAGTGGTTAACTTTTGCAACGTTCGGAAATCGGCTAGGGAAACCTTCCCTTCGTATTTCTGTGCCAAGTCGTAGATAATATTATATGTCTATTGACTATTGTGCTACTACACAATTATGGAAATATTATCTACGACTTGGCACAGAAATACGAAGGGAAGGTTTCCCTAGCCGATTTCTGAACGTTGCAAAAGTTAACCACTGTGCGGGATGTAATTCTCGCTGTAAGATGGCATAGGTATGCTGAAACATGTTTGCTTTCAAAATAAAAGGAGTTGTCGTTTATTTAAAATGTCTATTGACTATTGTGCTACTACGCAATTATAGAATTCAAAATGCCGGAACGGATATTAACCAATTCCAGCCCAATCGACCTTTATTCGACGAGAACTATCACGTCTTTAGCAAACAAAATACAATTTATAAAGTAATAGAGTGTAATATTCTGGCCTAAAGGGATGGTATGGTTGTCCCGAAGCCTTACAAAAGCTACGAGAAACTGAGTTGCATCAAGTTAGAACCTCTATGTATGAGCTCTATATGTGAGCTCTATATAACTGTAGGAAGAACTGTTCATCGGCCGATTTGTACGTCAGCTTCAGGCCCCTGCGCGGTCTCAGAGCTGGGAAAAGCCTGGAACTGACGTACAAAACAACTTAGACTGACGTGCAAAAATCACCTCCATCTCCGCCAGGTTTGGCTTCTGAGGGCCGGAAGATATCTCTCCAATATATAGAGCTCACTGGTTGGAGCCCAGATTTTCCCCGTCAAGCTCATTCCAATCGGAATACCTCATAGTTGTTTATGTTGGTACTCAGTTCTAGAAGAATAGTCTGAATAGGCCCAAAAGGAATGCACCTAAAGCATCGGCTAAGATGGTTTTCGTTATTTTGTCAATGGCGTTGATACCAAGATTTTGCCGTCGGAGTCAAACGTTGTTAGGAGTTGGCAATAAAGTCAGATAAAACGGCCGTAAGCTCGTAAATCGCTGGACAACGGCTCGAGTGTTCTCTAAACTACGAAACAGGTCTAGTCAGCCAATCAGAACGCAGTAATTTTGTCAAACATGAAATAAGTAAAGGAAATAACGCTATTCGAGAACAATTAATGGAAAAATCGCTCGTAAGGTTCACAAGTCACAACACAGTCACGCCCGTTAAATCGTCACGAGCTGGACAATGTTTTGCGGTAGCCTGGCAGTATCACTTCGATGGACTTGACATCCGTCGTTCTTCAAAGCCCTAGATATAAGAACTTCAATCTTCAACCTTATTTCTTGTCATGCGCGCTGTACTTCTTAAGGTTTCATCACTTTAAACCTCAAATTCTCAGCCCCTCCCGAAGACTACAGGTAACTCCTGCGAAATTCTGGTAAAACGTACTGTATTTCGCTATCGGTGAATCCATGCACAATTAAAGTAATTTCTGATGATAGGTTGCATAACCTTTCACTTTGTGTTGTTTCCTCTTTCATCAACTGATGTTAAGGAGCCTCCCTAGAGTTATTTTAATAGAGGACTGGTAACAAAATATGGCTGAACAAGCATTGGATTGTTATTCTATCAGGACAGCACCGACGCTGTCGCATTTTTTCAAATTCTCAAAATTTTTCGTAACACAGAATCTTTGAAAATCCACAAAGTTTATCACAGATCTATCTTGATAACCTACTTTGATATTTTAATATTTCTCCAGTTGGAATGTATATCCTCATACCAATCTTCAGAAAAATTCACCGAAGATAATGTGCGTTAATTTTTGAAAATGTGCCGACAGTTCTGATGCTATTGCTTCCAAGGTAACACACAAACTTCCACAATTCGACAAATATCTTACGTTTACGACACTTTTTCATCAGTTAGGTGCCTTCTATACCAAACTTACAACTATTTTCAAGATAGAAATGCTCATAAATGAAGGTCTTGCAACCTGTAAAAGTAAAAACTGTAGAAAACCTTAAACTAACATACTTTTAGCTTTTCATCTTGCAGTTACAGCTGCTCATTTCACACACACACACAGCTGCAACGCACTTACACACGTACTTGCAGCAACTGTTACAAGCACATGTTTGTACTATATAAACACATGCATGTTGTGAGACATTAAAACATATTTGCAGCTGCAATTGTGGGTTATCGTAGTTTAAAGGCACCAGACTGTTCCCAGATGTTTTAAACCCGATAAAACTGGTCCTTAAGGGCCGTTTTCCACCAGGCGAATTTTTCCGTGCGAAGAGACGTTTTCTTTTGTTTCATGGTGCCTTGGTTGGAACTAATGAAAAATATATTGACTTTTTCTTTTGTCTCATTGGCTCTTGGTTGGAACTAATGAGAAATGTACTGACTTTTTCTTTTGTCTCATGGGCTCTTGGTTGGAACTAATGAGAAATGCATTGACTTTTTCTTTTGTCTCATGGGCTCTTGGTTGAAACTAATGAGAAATGTATTGACTTTTTCTTTTGTCTCGTGGGCTCTTGGTTGTACCTAATGAGAAATCCATTCAATTAAAACAAAGAAAAGTCCATTCGCATGACAAAATTCGCCTGCTGGAAAACGGCCTTAACTATAAGTTATTCAAAGCACCTCAATTACTTGTAAAAAGCCAATCAAGTCAAATTTAGTAGTCAAGCAGACAACAGCCAAACTCATAACCAATTCACCTCATGGCTTTACAAATTTTGGATGACCAGCGAACGTTCGTCAAGCTCGTTATCTCACAAAAACGATTTCTGAGCCCTAGACGGGCATTAAACCGGCTAGCTCCTGATGACAACATTATTATCATATCATGGCTTCCGCTTAGGCAGCACATATGACGAACCTACACCTTAGCTCGCCATCTGAGTAGCTCAGTGGTTAGAGCGTCTCATCAGTCATCAGAGGGTTGGGGGTTCGATTTCTGAGATAACGAGCATGACGAACGCTCGCTGGTCGTCTGATATATACCAAGCTCCTACGTGAACAGCAATAGTGTTCAGCATACAGTATTTACAAATTTTTTCACTGACATACGAATATTGTCACCACGCAAACTTTTCACGAGATCACAGACGTGCTGATTTTTAATTCCTGGACCTCAATTTCTTGTTTTCTTACAAGAAATTAATCGTACTACGGTCAAAACTAAGTCAATTCTCGTTAAAATAGACATTCACCAAAAAAAATAAACTAGAAAAAACGATATAAATCACGTATCTCACCTTTCTTTGTTTACCCATCATATATTGGAATAAGATGTTTCTTAAATACTGAAAAAAAGAATGTATAAATTACAATCATAGTACAAGATGTTTACTAATTTACATCTTTACTACTTAATTAAAGAAATTTCTGGATCGCACCAGCTCTTATTAATCTATTTTTGAAATAACTAATTATTTTATATAATGATTTTTTATTAAATATTATTTAATCATAAATAAAATTAAGTAAAAAGGCAAAATAAATACACAAATATACAAGTAAATTAGTAAGTATCTATAAATACGTCAGTAAAGTAAATTTATTTACATTAATTCACACAAAACTAAATACAATGCCCTGTTCCCCTGATTCATCGGGTAAATACAACTTCGAGAATGCAATATAACAAAGTTGGCCTTCAGTAGTATAATATAGTGTTAGGTAGATGAAATATGCCGGACAAATATTAGTTAAAAAGTTCACAAAACATTGTCCGAACTTTTTTCGTTCAACGACATCATCAGAGAATCTGTAGTGATGTTGTTGACCAACGAAAGTTTAGACAATAATAAAGATTTTTGTACTGTTTACCCCATAGTAGTCGGCCTAATGTAAAGTGCATATGAAACGAAAATTTAGTTTATCTTATATAAAAGAACTCTTGAAACGATAAAGGAAATTTTTCCGTATCCTGCTTGATTCTTGAGATATTTCAATTTGTTTGACGTATAAGTAAGACAATGTGTGACGTCAGTTGGTTGTTACAGGATACTGGCTGATGGGAAAGTAAGTTACATCTTGAAGATTATTCGACAAAAACTCCTGAAACTTTACACGTTGGTTCACTTTATAGTACTCAGTAGCTCGATCCGAAAATATTGTTATTATAATAGCCGGTTCACAGGCAATTTTTGCGGCTGATGGATCAGACATGTTGTCTTTATTATAGAGATAAAACCTTGCTCTGTTGTGGAGGAATGACATGTAACAATCCTGTTTTAAGGATAGAGAGTGTTGGAACGAATACATAGCTATGTCTACAATATTTTGAGATAGAGCTGTTCAGTACTATGAACTGAACCAACGTGAACAATTTCAGGATATTTCGTTGAATAACCTTCGAGATACAGCTTTCTTTCTAGTCAGTTGGGATGCTGTATCAACCAATTGAGTCAATCATTATTTCATTTACATATCAAACAAATTGAAATATCTCAAGAATTAATAAATATACGAGAAAATTGTAAAGGATGTTCCATCATTTCATGAATTCTTTCAAATAAAACAAACTTAACTATCGTTTCATGGGCATTATACAATCTTACAAATGGCGAGAATGTTTTTCAAAGTCTCGTTTGTGATGTTAATCGAAGCATCTGTCTTTCCGTTTTCTTTGGGAATTAAAGATTTGCATGCATGAGAAATAAAATGTTGCATCTGCTCTAGCACTCATGTACTAGTATTTAGCTGACGTAATTGTTGGGACCAGCAACTATCCCTTCTTCAGTTTGTAAGGTACATCACTCGATCGTACGTCCAGCTTGTCCTCTATTTATTCAAGCATACATTCATAATATGAAAGACTGAATCGTTCTGTTTCGTGAAGTCGAAAGAAGCCCTGAAATAACTATCACGTCATTTTGAACAGTTTTATTCCTGTAATAACAACGTCAAGGGTTGATTATTTGCGTTTATTTACGGATTGCCTTAATTATCTTTTGGAGGCAATTAAAAACGTAAAACATTGATCGTTTATCCTTCGGGACGGGGCCAATCAGCTGTCCCCGAAACTTACTCCAGTAGAGGTTTTACTCAATTTCTAATGCAATATTTACATTCTGCATGTTCTGTTGTAATCTGTCCGTGACTGACCTCATATTCTGTCTCTCCAGGGCCGGAGGAAGGACTAACGGGATTTCCAGTAGAAAATGGATTAGACGTCAGGTTCAGCTGAGGCGGTGTTTGCGGTGTTTTCGATCCATTTTCGATCGGACGTTCTAAATTGCTCTGTCAAATTAAAGAAAGAAGGGACGACGTTAAAAAGATACACTGTGCGTTTCTAGTTGGAAAGGGTGCAAAGTTGGTGCTACAAAGACCAAGGTCGACTACCTGAATAACCAGAGTCTGATTCCAGCTCCACGTAACAGGGCGTAACTAAAGATACCCTGGTTACATGTGAGAAAAGTGTTGTCCAGTTTGATTCATCTATGCAATTTTTCTTTGCGTACTCCGGTTCCCTCAAGTTGTATCATTGGACTTCTTAGGGAAAATAGTTTAGTTACAGGAGATTGACTTATTCATTGTAAATAAAGGGTTCTTAATTTACAAGTACCCACATAAATGAGTTTTCTACTATTCTGTGGTAATTATGATACTCCAATCAATGTAAAGATGATCATTACTGAAGAACAAAACCCATCATTTCACGTCATTAGACACACATTTATCACTGGATAAATCATGCCTGAGAAGCCATTTCAGAACTGGAAATGTAAATGAGATTCTGAATAAAATTCAAGTTCAGTGAAGCGTATCATAGTTTCGATAACTTCATTTTATTACAATTAGGGAGCAAATGTTGTCGGAGCGGAAGATCGAAACATAATAAAAGTCTTGGGAGTGTTTAAGAGTATCGTCATCATCACAGGCTTCGCCAAGTTATATTAGTGAAACAGACACACACCCCAGCATACCCTAATTTTTTTCTTCACGCTGTCAATGCAGTTAAATGTCTGGTTGCAATGTAAGTTAGGAAAAACTAGATCGTTCATCATACATACAAAGAAAATGAAATCTCGATGAAAGCATTTTCTAGGAAGAGGGGGAAAACGACATTATTTATGCAACTGGTGAATTCTGAGTGGACTGGCTGTGAAAAATTTCCATTGTCCATACAGAACTATGGTACATGCCACACGGTTCATACGCGGGTGGGTAATTTTGGAAATGTTGCTAAGGAAAGTTCAACTTGGTGAATTTTGCTGCAGTAAATTGCTTCCCGTATATAATGCAGCAATTTCTTGTTGCAAGAGTATTTATGTGAGGCATGACTGACACAGCAATTTTCTGACGCATAAACTTCGCAAAATAAAAAAGCAAGTTTCTTATCTTTACAAATGGCTCAAAAAAATTCAGCGACTATCGAAACTTTGAAATTTGTCTTAACGCATAGCTTATCTGGAAATGTAATTTTGTACTGACTTATACCTTCAGCAGTTCTTCCCTTTCACGTAACAAATCCATTTCTCTGTTCAAACGCCCAATTGTAGCCTTTTAAAAAGAGAAATTACAGTTACTGGTCAATTTACACTAGTTTTGCTACAATCCCAGGTGTTAATAATTTGACAGCCATAAAGTGATTAATTTGTCATATTATATGAGGTACCATACATCAATAACCTTTGGGCGCCCTTTAACTATCTAGCCTATGAGTTACTTAATTTTAGAAACAGAGAATAAGACATTTAAGTTGAAAAACGAGTCATTATTGTCAATAAATATTAATCCTAATGATGCGCGTAGTGTTCTGCGCACACTAATTTAAGCCTCAAAAGTTATTTTTAGTTGTTCCAAACGCAAAAAGGACGTTTGTACGTCCGAACAAATTTTAACTAAACTGAAATTCTATTTGCAGTTACAGAGCAATAAATTCCAATGGTTTTCATTTATTTTCGCTGAAGATGTAACTATACGTGCAGTAAACTCTCTTACTTTTAACAAATCAACGTTATCGCTCTGGTCTTCTGAATCACCCTATAAATCAATCAGAGAAGAGATTTTTTTTCAAGTGGATACACAGAGAGAACCTTTTTGAGGTGAGGCTGCATTAAAAAACATAGTTTCATCTTTCGAACGTTTAACGTGCCGATCGTATTTAGAAGAACACTTAAAATTACGAAGGTCGGCTTTTAAAAGACTTTCATATCTTGTTGCATCTGGAGTTACTAAGTATGCAGTTTGAGTTATGACGTCATACGTTGTATACAGCGTAAGTCAGAACATTAGCCATATCTTTGGTTTGGTTGAACTAAATTTCCTCAGGCGATGCAGACTTAATCAGTTTAGAATCCATAGTACCTCTGCTTAATCTGGGTCAGTTTAGTCAAAGCAAAGCAAAAACATATGTTGTCACAGCTCAACTTGCATACTTAATTACTCAAGAATGGGATAAGATCTGGAAATCCCATTTTCAAGATTTTAAGTGTACTTCTCAAAACAATCATAAAAAACTACGGTGAATTTTCGTTGCATAGTAATTTAAAGACCTTAGCCTTTACTCTGTTGTGCAACATTAAACTAACCGTTCTGTGACCTTCGAGGAAGAAACCTTTTTTGAATTTCTTGAATTTGATTGAAAATCCAGAATCCACTTCAAAATGATGCCTCGAAGAAAGGAATCTTCGTTTAACAACTTTTCTTCCCCTCACTGTTATTTGTATATAATTTGTAAAAATCATTAGCATTTTTTATGCTTACCTTTGTCGGTGGTACAGGGCTACGCCGTTGGCCATCATTTCCATCATAATCGCTAATCCGTTTTTCATATTCGGCTTCTTTTGCAGTGAGAAGTTTCTTCATCTCCGTTTGGTTCTTCTTCATTTGATTCTTCAGCTTTTTTTCGAGAGCTTGCAGTTCTAATGAGTGGTCTTTCTGTGCTTTTTCAAGCTGCGCCTCGTATTTTTGCTCCATTTCCAGCAAGTGATCACTTTTTTCCAATTTCTTCAAGTCGTCCAGGTGTTTCATATTTAGTTCTTCGATTTTACTTTGACAGTCACATTCAGCATCTTTGAGTGCTCTGTCCTGAGCTAGGATCATCTCCGATAAGGTTTTTTCCTTTTCACTTAAGCGTTCTTCTTTATCCTTTCGTAACTGCACCATTTCATCTTCTCGGTATTTGAGTTCCTTTTTCAGCTCAACAATTTCTTCTTCATATCTCATCGCAAACTGTTCTTCTTCTTTCTGTCTGGTCGCTATAGTTTGGGCTAAAGTGTCTTGTATTTCTTGATCTTTACCAGCCAATTTGGCTTGGAATTCTTTAACAACTTGTTTTAACTTAGAATTATACTCGTAATCCTTCTCCTCCAATTTGGCCTGAAGACGTTTCTGAACTAAATCTGTGTTCTTCTTATGATCAGCCTGTAATTTCTCAATCTCTGTTCTATGTTCATCTTTTAAAGACATCAATTGTTCTCGCAACGCCTCCATTTTCTCAATGCGAAGATTTTCTATAGTTTCCATCATAGATGTTTCATTTGCTTCAAGCTTAGCTACTTTTTCGGCCATCAATTTCGTGTTTTCTTCCATTGCGCCCCTTTGGGATTCCACCTCCTCCACCTTTGTCTTAATTATGGCCTCATGTTCAATTGCAACCTGTTTCACGTTTACGGAATGTGAGATCTGCAGTTCTTCAAGCCGCTTTTCCAAATTTCTTACACTTTCCTTGGCCAAAGAAAGTTCGTTACCTTGTTCTTGTAGCTGGTTAGACAGTTGTTTTCGTAAACTCGCTATCTTAGTTTCCGCTTTATTCTTTATCTCCTGTGTCTTTCTCCTGTTTTCTTCGGTAAGTGTTTCTTTCAAATGTTGTAATGATTCCCGTCTCTCTTTTTCAAGCTCAGATACTTTCTCGATCATCTCCTCGTTTTTATTCAGTACTTCGCGTTCGTACTTTTCAGTAGCTTCCTGGAGTTTTTCACCCGCTGCTTGTATTTCATGTCGATGAGTTTCTTCCATCGTATTAATAAGCGTTTGAAGTTCTTGCTTTTCTGTGAGAAGTCCCTTAATTTGCTCGTCGACGGCTTTACTATCGTTCTGACTTGACGCAACTTGAATTTTCAAATTGTCTTCGCGTTTTTTGATCTCTAATATTGTCTTCTCGTATTGATCGGTAGTGTCATGTAACCTACTTTTCTTCTTTTTGCATTCGTCGGACAATAATTTGGTTTTTTTCTTCAAAGTCGCTACTGTCTTCTTAAGGCTGTTTACTTCCACTTCGTGATCCGATAATAGTTCCTTGATCTTAACTTCTAGATGACTAACGTTTTCTTTCAAGGCATTATTTTCTATTTGCGACTCGTACTGAACTCGCTTCAAGACCTCGTCTAATTCGCGACTACGTTCGCTAAGTTGCTTTTCTACTTCAGCATATCTAGCATCATACTCTTCCAAAAGTCGTTGTTTTTCGTTCTGATGCAATGCACTCGTCTCCCTTAGAATAGTCTCCAAATTCTTGACGGTTTCGTTGTTAACAATTAGTTGCTTCTCAAAGTCATCTCTACAGTTTTTCAACTTCTCAAGCTCCTGATTTAAAACATTTACTTTTTCGATATGCTCCATTTCTTGACATTTTAACATTTCTTCCATCTTAGCATACGATCGCTTTGCCGCACCTAGTTCTGATTTAATGGAATGCAATTTTTCATTCAGTTGCTTCTTTTCTATGCAAGTCTTCTCATATTCAACTACAGATTCATTGTACTGCTTTAGAAGATTTTCGTATGTTTCCTTTCGTTTTAAATCTTCTTTCTTGGACTCGCACTGTTGTTTTTCCAGGATTGCTTTCAATTGATTGTTCTCATTTTGCAAAGTTTTCAGAGAGTCTCGAAACTTGGCTTCGTTACTGTCGTTCACTTCTTGAAGCTGTTTGGTATGCTCGTCCTCCAGGGTTTGTATTTTCTCTTCCAAGAGTGCTTTCATTTTAATCGCCTCATTTGCATGTGTTTCCAAAACAAGGTTACGGTTGGATAAAAGGTCTTGAGTTTTTCGATAATATTCTTGTTTTAAATCCTCTATTTCTCGGCGATGATGTTCGATTATTTCCGTCAGCCTGTCATCCATGATTTTTTTCAGCATGGCAATTTCCTCCTCGCGTGCTGCCATTAACTTTTCCAGCTCTTTAAGCTTTTGATCTTTCGATTCTTGCTTGTTATTTAAGGTTGTTACTTTATCCAGCAGTTCTTCCTTGTCTCTCTCGTATTCTGATTCCTTATTTTCAAAACTGACACGAAGGTCTTCATTTTGTCTTATGAGCCGTTCCTCTGTCGCTCTGGCTTCTGTTGCCAACCTTTCGTAAGACTCATCGGTTTCCTTTCTCATAAATGACTTCGCTCTTTCATTTGCGTTATTTAACTCGATTATCTCCGCTCGATGTCGTTCTTGTAGGGATCGTAATTGCTCATCTTTGACAGCTTCATAATTGCGGACAATATCGTCAACGTTAAGTTCATTTTGCTTTGTTAATTGATCAATTGTATTGTTCAAGAAGTCATCTTTTTCCTTCAACTTCTCGTTAAATTTATTTTCCATTTCTTTCATCCATAGAATTTTCTCAGCCTCTTTTTCTTTAAATGCTGTTTCACGATCCTGATTTAACTTATTAACCTGAGACTTTAACTCGCTTACCTTGTTTTCATAATCCTGTAGATCTAAGTTCAATCGCCGCAAATCCTCTTGCTTTTCGCTCAGTTCTTTTTCCAAACCTTCGCGTAAATTTCTGTCTCTGTTTAGAATTTCTTTCAGACTTTGTTCTCGAGATTCTGACTCTTTCAGGTTGCTTCGTAGCTCATTCACGATTTTTTTCATCTCCGTAACTTTTACCTCGACCTCTTTCGACAACTGAATTTGCTGATTATTTTTATCTTCCTCAAGACACTTTTTATGATAATTAAGTTTTCTTTGAAATTCTTCATTCAGTTCGTCTACCTGATTCTTATGTGCCCTGCTTAGTTCGGACATTCTTCGATCATTATCAGAAGCTAGCTCTGCAACTTGTTTCTCCAACTGTGAGCAGCATCTTACCTTTTCTTCTAGCTTTGTTCTTAAATCATTAAACTCTTCTTCCTTATTTTTTAACATTTTGTTATGTTCGGCTGTTTGTTGCTTTCCTTCTTCTTCTCTGTGTTGTTGCAACGTAGCTAATTCCACATTTAACTTGTTTATTTCCACGTCCTTTTGGTTAAGTCGAGATTTCAAACTGTCAATCAGCTTTTTCATTTTAGTAACTTGGGCGTCATTTTGCTTCAACAACTCTTCACTCTCTTTATTTTTTGTTGACAACACGTTTTCCATCCTTCCCTGTATATCCTGTACTTGATTTTCTTTCTCGGATAATTTACTCCGAAGCTCTTTGACAATTTTTTTCATTTCCAAAACTTTATTATCGACTTTCTTGGAAGCGACGGCAAGTTCGCTCTGCTTTTTCGCCTCCAGCTCTTTAACCTTGTCTTCCAATTGCTTGTTATGCTTTTCTTCCTCAAGTTTGCGCATTTTCTCCCGCTCAGCCGCAACTCGCTCACTTTTGTTGGCAGCATCTGCCATATCAGTTATTTTATTCTGAAGAATTTCGATTTTGGACAAAAGACCTTCTCTTTCCTCTTCATGCATTTTGACACGGATTTCGTATTTTTGTTCTGCTTCCTCTGAATCTCTCTAATAAAATGAAAGAATGATTGATCAATATAAGAAAGCAGGTTTTTACTTTAAGCAAATCTTGATAGAACTGCCAAAGTTCGCATGAGGAATCAGGAAGGGGTAATTGTCCCTGGGTTTATTTTTTACTTACATGGTATTCACATCAGTTAGGAACTTTACATTTACGTGATAAGTAGGGATGTCGATAAAAGCTGGTTTATAATCGGTCCATTAAACCATTCAAGAAGAAGCACGCCAACACCGTAGATCTAAAGGCTTCTACACACTAAACGCGTAACGCGACGCTGTAGCATGTTAATGATATCGTTCAAAGTGAACGCGTCAACGTTGCAGTGCTCGAGAGATACCTCCAATGTAAACGGCATTAGTAAAATAATATTGAGCTAATTTTCAAGCGTTACGATGTGGCGTTACGAGTCCAGTGTGAACAAGCCTTAAACGATTGAAAAGACCCTGAAGTACGGTAAACAATTTTCCTAAAACGTCACTTAATCCGCAGGAGACTTCTTTGACCCGTTACCACGATTAGGGGGATATAAGTAACATTTACCACAATGATTTTCCGTTTTTTCTTTAATCTGGAACCGCAGTAAATGGCGTACGGTGTCGCGGCTACCCTCCATGCCATGCTTAATGTTTTATTTCGTCAATTTATCAGCCATACGAGTAATTTAATTCTATAATTTGTTGTTATATGCATACAGTACCGTCCACGTCCATCTTAACACATTTTTTCGTCTATTTTCGTCTATCGCCTATCGTCTTCGCGTCTATCGTCTACGCGTCTATCGTCTACGCGTCTATCGTCTACGCGTCTATCGTCTATGCGTCTATCGTCTATGGGTCTGTCGTCTACGCGTCTATCGTCTATGCGTCTATCGTCTATAGACTACGCGTCTATCGTCTATAGTCTATAGTCTTTGCGTCTATCGTCTATAGTCTTTGCGTCTATCGTCTATTGTCTCTTTTTTATCGTCTATTTTAACATAATTTGTAAAC
>JBAHVQ010000302.1:331344-351660 GCA_036872915.1 Nanipora kamurai | reverse complement strand
AAACAAATTATGTATTTGTTTTCATTATCTAGATAAACTGATATATTTTTCTATCGTCCTTTGCAAACAAATAGCTAATATGTCGGTCAACATGCACTGTATGTAAACTTTTGACCGCAACTGTAGGTTACGCTGACTTCAAAGCCTCGAGCGGTTGGCTGACAAGGTTTAAAGAACGACACAAACTTTCTCAGCATAAGGTTTGTGGCGAATCTGCAGATGTTCTCGTGGCCACGGTTTTCTCGTGAAAAGAGCACCTTAGTGTAATAACAGCTGGTTATGAACTTGCCGATGTTTGGAATCTTAATGAAACAGGCTGTTTTTACCGTGCTCTACCTGACAAGAGGTTATCAGAAAAAGTAAAGAAGTACAAAGGTGGCAAGAAATCTAAAAAACGATTAACTGTTGCCTTGATAGCCTCCACGACTGGTGAAAAGAGAAAGCCAATTGTAATTGGCAAGTACGCCAAACCAAGATGTTTGAAGAGCATCAACAGAGATGATCTCACGAGTGAATACTAAAATCAGCAGAAGGCTTGGATGACACCCGATCTCCTGCATACTATCCTCAGCAAGTTAAACCGTTTCTTCAAAGCAAAAAACCGATCTATTTTTTGTTTCCAGACTCTCTGCTATTCAAATATTAAGCTGGTATTTTTTCGAGTAAACTGTACATCAGAGCTGCAGCTTCTAGATTTGGGAATCATTCAAAACTTTAAAGTTCACCACAGAAAGTTGCTGTTACGTCAAGCCAAGCAAATACTTTGCTGCAGCAGGATTCTCGAAAAACACTAGCGAGGCACCTGGTGATGAGAACGAAGATCCTTTCGCCGATTTTGATGAAGACCAAGTTGCATCTGGAACCGCAAATTTACCTGGAGTCCGACGAGGAACTCCCCATTTGCTTCAACGCTGACGTCAACGAACAACAGCAGCTAGAGTCAATCAATACTAGCGACCAAGACACGATCATTGCCGAGAGTGATAGTGATGATAAAAGCGATACTGGTGACGACGAAAATGAAAGTTTTCCGACGAGCAGACTGAAAAACTATCGAAAAGTTCTTGAAAGCGTATTGGACATAGAGATTTTCTTTATTCAGGGCGGAAAATTTACACTTGCAAACGAGTTTTTTCTGCTAGCGGATAAAGTAAGTGAGAATTCCGTGAACGAAAGATCACACCAAAGCACGCTAGAGAGGTACTTCACCGCAAAATAGAACTTTTTATGAGTTTGTTGACCTATTCTAATGTATCCTTACAGTGAAGGAAAGAAAAGACATTTGACACCGATTTATACTATTGTTGTATTTTTGGGTTAGGGTTAAGGTGGAATAAAATATATTTAAATACAATTTTTACTTGTATTTTGACTTGTACTTTGCACTCATTTATCACAATAAGCCTCAACTAGAAGTTGGAATAAACTGAACATTTTAAGGCAAAAAGCACTAGTATTTTGTACTGACATTCTACACCCTGAAACTGGGAAATTTTGTTCGCACCTCGCTACTGCGGACTCTCGCTATTACGGACACTAAATGACGGTCCTAGGGTGTCCGCTATAACGAGAGTTGACTGTATACGCTTATTGGTTGTGTTCTGCATTGTTGTTCACATTGACGAATCCGAACTTGTGACTGCAGCAAAAAAACTAAAAAAGACACCGAGTTGTAATACTGATTCATTGAAACATGGATCTAACGATGGTCTAACCAGGTATTTTTATTTGAAACCTACCGTTTTTTCTGTGTGCAAATTATATCTCGAAAATATTTTACTCATGCATGCAGAAAACAAAAAGTTTATAAGCGAGTCAAAATTGTATTTCTCAAATATCAACGGCAAAATTAGTCCAAGTAAAGAATGAGTGTTGATGTCATCCTTTTCGAGACAATTTTCTTAACCCAAAAATGATGTCGTAGTTCAGTTATGTATAGGTCAGTGGTGGGCGTGGATTTAGTAGGGGAACTAATTTGTGTAATCGACGCTTGACTCAATACTTGGAAATGAAAATGCTATTCTTGCTATCCACAACATTGTTATTTCGTAGAAACCAACCAGTGAGGTATTAAAAATAACTTATTTTGATTGGCTGACTAACTAACGATCTAATCTTGATATATCATTAGCAACGAAACAAACTTAAGTCCATTCAAATCAAAGCAATGACGGAAAACACTCATTTTGCTGAGATTTCTGAAGGGTGTCTGGATAATTTGTCGAAGAAATCACCTCCAGAAAAGATTGAAAAGGCAACAAGATATGGAATGAAGGTTTTCAATCGCAAAACGTTGATCAAATTTCGGAATTCAAACTATACTTCATCACTTCACAACGTTTTCGGTTAATGGAATGTATCGCTTTGTTAACAACCGCGAGTATTTAATTTAAGAATGGTTTGCTGGACATAATCTAAAAAATTTACTCCAGTAGAAGAAATATCAAAAGATGAGTTTTGTCACTGTTTCAGGTTTTTTAACTATAAATAATGATATAAATAATATAAATTAATTAAATAACTATAAATAATGCAGTAAACTAAACAGAGGGAAAGATAAAATGACAGTTGACCGACAATAATTATGTTTCAGGAAAGTATCATATTGCATATGGTCGAAAGTCGAGAGTAAACTGGTAAGGACATCAAAACAAAGAAATAGGCGTAGGCCCAATATTGATATTTAAAATACATTTAACAAGTTAAAACTTTCTACGATCCTACATTTCAACATCTTCTTCATTTGTCATGGTATGTTTGTTGATTTTAGACATGATTTTTCAGGTCAAAATGCTAAATTTGTTGCGTTGAAATGCTCTGATAAATCAATGCGCACACCACTATCTTGCCGAAAGATTTGACAAGAACACTACCGACAAATAAAAAAACTGAGTTATTGCATGTGATTATCTGGTTCATGGCAGATTGTCAGAGTGCCTTATTTGGCAGCGGAAGGTCACGGTATTCTTCATTTCGTTCTACTTCACATCAAATATCTCAAAAAGACCTATTCACCTGATTTTCTACGTACTAATTTCAATTTCTACCTCAATTAGCAGCCAAATAACTAATAAATTATCTCGATTAATGCTCCATTTCTCGCTGGATGCGTTCAAGATACTTGTAGCTCTAATAACTGACGTCATCAATCATGGTATGCGTATGTCACAAAATTAGTCAGCTCAATGGCGGAAGTCCAGGAAAAGATCTCATTCGAAAATATCGCCGAATTTCGTTTAAAGTTCGAGAAGTACGCGTCCTCTGACTCGGATAGGATAAACATCGAAAATTTAGATGATCTAATCAAAGAATGTGATGAACATGTTCCACAGTACAAATTGCGAAAAGTCATGTGTGATCGAAAAGTTGCAGGTGAAAGTGAAGAACTTGACTTCAGTGAATTTCTCGACATTTTCAGCGCCTTGAGTACAAAAACGATCGGTGCTCGATTCAAGCAAGCAATTGAAACACGTGAGAATCTTAACACAGTCACTGGAGATTCAGCCTCAGCCCAAGGAACCAAGCATTCATTCTTGGATGCTGAAAAAGAAATGTTCACTTCGTGGATAAACACTTGTCTACGAAATGATGAATCGTTGAAAGGTTAGTTTATATTTCATGGAACTGAACAGGTAAAAAGGATTTTATCGGAGAATTTCACCCTTGTTGGTATGTAAAATAATTACAGCTCTCTGTACTTTTAGAGAGAAAACGATTAGGTAACTGATCTTATTTTTGTTTTTGTTTTACTTTGAATTGTAGTAGTTGTTAACTTATGGTTGTTGTCTGAATAGATGGGAGGTATCTGGGACTTATCTCCTTATGACAAAGTAACTTATTCATGGGCAATGTTGCGTAAGGGGGTTAGTTACTGCCCAAAATATTTTGACAAGAAATACTCTTTTCAGAATGGATCTTCGGCAGATTAATAATAAACAGTAAAACAACTTATATGTCTTGTAAAAAGTCTACCTTTGTCATGAGTATATGTATCTACGTCGATGGATCCAGATTGAGGTTATTTTTCCCGGTATTTATTCATTTTTAGACCTAACCAACCCTTTCAATCCTGTGCGTTTATGTATCGTTCAAAAAACCAAAATATTGGAAATTCTTACAAAGTTCTTCACAAAGCGCCCAATTTATGACAAAAAAAATTTTTTATTGCCTTGTCACATATATTACGTCTGCAAGAAATCCACAAAATAATATCACTTCGGAGAATATAAGTCCAAGAGAAGGAAAACTACTCAAGAGTACTAGTTCAATGTCTTTCGTTGTTTTCCGGAAATATACCGGAAAGATACTATTTAAATTATTTTCTGGGCTCCAAAAACCTTACAAGGTGCCCCAGATTCCCCACTTGCCCCACTCCTTTACGATTGTCCGTATAATGTCAATAAAAGTGTAATAAATAAGTGTAATAAGTGTCAATAAAAAAATGTAAAAGTTCGTGCTGGAGTAAATTTTGCCAGCAAAGAGCACTATAAAATAACGTGTGTCTTACGTAAGTTGTGATTGTTCAGAACCTATGTTTTGATCAGGCTCTCCTAACAAGGGAAAATTTCCCGCCAAGCGTTTGTCTTATAATTTCATAAATCAATGTGTGAATAAAGTTAACAGATTTTTATCAGTCAATATTTTATGATAGAAGTACCTAATGGGTTTTCATGATGTTGTTCGACTTTCAAAATCTAAAAAACACTCGCCTGCGCCAATAGGCGAGTGTTTTTAGCTTTCAAAATTCGAACAACATCCCAAGTGTTGGATTCGCCTATCCAAACATGGAAATCCATTAGGAAATCTATTCAATGTTGAATATTTTGGTAACTTCTTTGTATAATTTCTTGGTGTTCAACGTCAAGAACTCCATTTCAAATGAATCTGAAAAGCAAACATTCATTGTTGTAGTGAATAAAAGTTTAAATTCAATTTAATATGAGAAAGGGAAGTATCCCCGTCAGGACTTACTATTTTAGCGCATTTTTTAACATTTTAGCGTATTTGCCAATTCAAACAAAAGAACGGAATGCCCTTTTTAAAGCCGTAAAAGATGGAGTGATTTTGTGCAAGCTTATCAATTGGGCAGTTCCTAACACTATTGACGAACGAGTTATGAATACAAAAAAGTTGACCGTTTACACCATTCACGAAAACCAGACACTGGTCCTAAATTCGGCCATGGCAATTGGATGTAACATTGTGAATATTGGAGCTGAAGATCTTATTGACGGCAAACCACATCTTGTGCTGGGCTTGATTTGGCAAATCATACGAGTATGTATTGGTGAATGTAGATACTTTACATTTTGGAGACAGCATAATTAAATAGTTTACTCCGGCGCCTGGTTGAGGCAACCCAAGTTCTTTCTTGAACCCATGGAGGATGACATAGAGAAGATGGGCGTCAGGTGATACTTGACTAGTGAAGTGTGGGATACTGTACATGTTGAGTTGAACGACGAGCAAAGAGAGAAACGGAGTTAGAAAACTGCACAAACTTAGACTGGAAGATACGAACGTTTCGACAGAAGGCCCTTTATCGAATTAAAACGTTGCGTTTAACAACGACGAAGGGCCTTTGCTGACAACGTCAGAACTTTCCTTTTTAAATTTCGACGGTTCCCTAATGCTTTAAAACATTTGGCTTTTTAGCGGACTGATTGTACAACTTATAGACAGAGTTAGAGAGCAAAAAGGTCTGCTCAAGGTCAGGCAATAAGTAAACTGTCGATCAAAGAAAATGTTTTCTAAATTCTTTGTTCTAGCATTTTATTTTCTTACAAGCCTAATCATCAAGCGGTGGAAACGTTTAGGTACAATTTTTCAACGAACTTTTTATTGTTAATTGAAATAAATCGATGCTTCTTCACCTTTCTTAAGCTCTGTTTGCCTCTTTGAAGTCATCCAAGTTTCTAGACCATGCTTCGGTTGAGCAATGATCCATATGTCCATAGACTAGTCATAGGAGCGAAATTGATAGACCGAGCGAAATCTTAACTATCATTACCCGTACCTAAGCATTAGGTATTTATATTTACAGACTGTTTGAAGCAAATTCACTGGAAAAATCACATTCAGTTCTGTGCCTCCATACAGTATTGACAGCTGTTTACAAACAAAATCGTCATTAAACGATATTAAGTTTGTGGAACAGTGGCTATGTTTTATTTTAGCATCATAAAAATTTTATTAATCATAAAGTAATAATCATAAAGTATTAATCATAATCGTTCCTTTTTTTATAGATCGGTCTGTTTAATAAAATCACTGTTAAGCAATGTCCTGGTATTTCTGCTTTATTGGAGGGTGATGAAACAATTGCGGATGCCAATAAACTTTCTCCAGAAGAAGTTGTTTTACGTTGGGTAAATTTTCATCTGCGAGAATCTGGATACCCAAGAGTAATCAAAAATTTTTCTGAAGACATTAGGGATTCAGAAGCATACAGCATTCTTATGAAACAGGTAAATAAAAGAAATTGATCCACACTGTAGAATTAGAATAAGGCCCTATGAATGTGCATTTCAGGTCTTCTCGAAAAGATATCATTTGTGGCATAATCAGAAAACATTGAGGAGGCGTTCGCAATGTTTTTCGGCATTACCATTTTTCGGCTTTTGAATGTAATAATGAGCCAGTTTACAGTTTGGACTGCTCATGAGATCTGAGTCGGGGATAAAACTTAATTCACGTATACAGCTGTGATGGCAGTATTCATTTGCATTCATATTTGCAATTTCAAAATCCCCAAAACTGCCGTCTCAAACTGATGTCGTCAGTGAAGTGGGTTTCACTCCGACTCAGATCTAAAGCGCAGTCAAAACTGGCTTATTAAAAAAGGTGTAAAGCAACTTCCCCGTTTCGTTTGCGTTTTCATATTTTATTTAATTAATCAATTTTATCACTTTTTTTCAGATTGCCCCTCCCACAGTGGACGTAGATGAACCACACATCACGGAAGCAGACTTGGAAAAGCGGGCTGAAAAAGTTTTGGAAAATGCCAAAAAGCTCGATTGTGATTCTTTTGTTCGTCCAATAGATATTGTCAACGGCAATCCAAAATTAAATCTTGCATTCGTTTGTCATCTCTTCAATTCCCACCCGTCGTTGCAGTTTGAAGAAGGAGAAACTCTTGATATTGAAGAAACCCGAGAAGAGAAGACCTTACGAAATTGGATCAACAGTCTTGGTGTTAAGCCTCAAGTTCATCACTTGTATGCTGATCTCTCAGATGGCATAGCTTTGGCACAGTTATTTGACCAAGTTAGTACGCTCACCAAATTGTTCCTTTATACAACTGGTTATTCAAAAATTTAATTGTGCAACCGTGTGAACAGCTACTCTTAAATTATCTGCATTAATTTGCCAACTTAGGGTACGTTTGCACAAATTGCAGTTAAATCTGCCGATATTTGGGACATGAAAATTAATAAAAAGCAGAAAAATTTGAGCCCGGGGAGCATTCTGTTGGTTGCTTCTTAACTTGCCGCACATTTCTCATACGTTTAAAGAGGTTCTGCTGTTGATCTAACGGGATTTTCACCCGAGAAACTAAAGTTTGCGAACGATATTTATATTAGGTGAAGAAAATGCAAACACGGGGTTGTCAAACACATGTTTTTGAGTATGAACGTCTTAACAACAGTTTGGAAACATCAGACATGATTTTACGCCACTCAGGCTTGAAAGGTTTTGAAACTACCGTCAGTGACCCACGGTTTCGACACTCTGTGTGTAGTGTTTTTATCAGTGGCGATCGTTCTGAGCATGATGTCCCTATTTGTATCCTCAGAGAACCACTGATGACGTTATCCATTGATGAGAGGAAGATAGGCAACCGGCAAGCTTGCAAACTTATTGGCAAACGTTAAGTGTTGCTGTTTCCATTCTCGCCAACTTTGTCAACAGCTTTGTCACACGTTCGCCTTATAGTCGGGGAGTTGGAGTTCGAGTCGAAGTAGAATCGAAATGTAGTATCAGTGTTGAGCTAAGGCCATGTTTTTGTGGGACACTGGAGGCTCAACATGGAAACAAGTCGGAATATAGACGATTGCATTGTCACTCTGAATCACATTTAAATCACATCAAAATCACATTTAAATGTAGTGAAAAAGTTAGATAGGCAAAGAGGAATAAATGATAAATATTCTCAAGTAGTTTTAGCTTATAAAATGAACTAAAATGTCTGTTTTAAAGACAGAACAAAATAAATCCGACACATTACCTCAGTCTGGCGTCCGCTCGCTTTTCATAGCTATTGATAATTCTTTAAAATAATGCTCTACTGGCGGATTTATCGACAAAACAGGTTAATTTTACCATCTAGGTTCATTTCTTGAGGTGTTTACGTATTGTTTCGCCTTTTTCTATGCTTGTGTGGTATTTTTTATTGAAACTTATCCCAGCCTACTAACCCATGCTAAGAAGAAAATTCAATGTAGAGGGCGGATAGATATTTCGAATCTTCGATTTCACCGAAAAATGTGAACAGTAAGTGATAAACTAAAGCGTAAACAGATTATGTAAATGTATTCGAATTTACAAGTGAGCTTTGATGATCAAAACCAACGTTAAAAAAGTGGCATGATTAAAAAATCAAGAAATGTAAAGTTTATAAATTTAGTTAAAGTTAAATTAGAGTGAGTCAAAGACGGCAAGACGATTTAG
This sequence comes from Nanipora kamurai, assembly GCA_036872915.1. Lineage (NCBI taxonomy): Eukaryota > Metazoa > Cnidaria > Anthozoa > Scleralcyonacea > Helioporidae > Nanipora > Nanipora kamurai. Next base: position 342,990 of record JBAHVQ010000302.1, on the reverse strand, counting down.
AGATGGTAAGATTTGGAGGTGTATGTTTCTCTGATGGAACTGTAAGTACAGTCTTGTATCAGTTAGCGTGTTAAAATTACTCCCGAATAAATAGTTTCACTGATAACGTTCACCAGTAAGTGTCGAATTAGTGCCTGCATAAATAATAGGAAACCATTTACAGATGCAAAGTAAGTTCTTAGCTTCGAAGAACGTGTTTGACTTTGATATTGAAATATTTTTAGGTAAATTACTAAATTCGTACATCAAGTAAAAAAGACGCCTTCAGTTTAGTGCATGTTTAATACACGTTTATTGCATAGATTTAATATCGCTATCTGTATACGTGGGTCGTGTACCACAGCTTACGTTACCCCGGATACACTTGTAAATATGTGCTAAAATATTGAGCTAATAATTGTATTATCTAATTTTCCGGTCTGCATGAGTGAAGATTCGGCAGCTGGCTTGACTAACCCATGAGGAAACAATATGAATCCGAAACGATACTCACCCAGTTCTTTTTTATGCTATCTAGACTTTCCGTCATTTGCTAAGTTCCACAAGTAGCGTAATGGTTAAATAATTGCTAATTCATTTACATTGCAGCAACTACAATGGATGAAGAAATTGAGAGTGATGATATTGGGATGCACTTTCTTATACTACCATTAGGAAACAGATGCCTAACAATAATTTTTGTTAAAGGTATCATTTGCCAGTCGGACACAAAAAATAAACCAAGGAAGGGAAACAAATCTTCTATTGTTAACCTTATCTCTAACCTAAGAATTCGAAAAGATGAAATTTATCGTAGGCTTTCTCCCAATTTTGACATATTATACAAAGACGAGGTAATGTGGCACACCTCCTAATATGTAACATATACAAGTCTCCAAGACATTAAGTATGTTTCAAATAAATTATCTGCCTAGCAGTAAGGAAAACTCGACGAAGTTAAAGCAACAGCCGACTCATCTATCAAATGTCTTTATCTACTTCGCATAACTGGTCTAAATGCCTGTTTTGTAAAGATCGTATGAACAAGAAAGAAAGAACAATGCATCGCCAGAAATTGAAGACATTTGAGCCCATGGCAATAGCAGTGGCGAATACCATATGGCCCCTACTAGTTTCGAAAAGTCCAAACATCCATCATTGTATCGTTAGAGAGCAGAAAGAAGACATTTACTCAAGTGGATTATGCAAACTTAAATTCTTAGACGTTGAAGATACCGTTAATGTTCCGTTCTTGAATAAATATCCAAAAACCTGAGAGAATGGTAGCGATTGGAATCTTACAATTAATAATTTGAGCTTTCTGTAAGCAAAATCATGTATGCCGTAAAAATATAAGAACATGACCTTGTGGAATCTGCTTACCAAAGTAATTGTCAACAGTTAAAAAGTAATGGGGAAAATCTTTCTAACGATACCTTTTGCAGTACATTTGGAGTATGTGTGATCGAGATATAATAGTGTAAAGAATGCACCTATTTCGGACTTTAGTATAAAAAGCTTATTAATTCTTACTGGGTTTCGTTTATGCAAGGATTTCAATTGCAGCAAATAATCATCAAAGCTACAGGTAAAGATATGTGAACAGTTGGTTAAGTAGATTTAAAATATATTGTCTCCATATCCACTCGCGCATTGTTACCATCGCTGTCCATTTTCTAGTAATGAAAGTTTATAAGCTATGATTTTGAGGAATTTCGAGAAATTATGTACAAATTTCTCATAACTTTTGCATAGCATTATCATTGAATAAAAGCGTCTTAAATAATCCCGTAATTCACAATATTTGTATTACTTTCTGAATTATTTGTTCTGTTATACCTCAATCCATAATATCGTCCATGTATATTTTTAGTTTTTACATATATTCGAGAGATATTGGCCGTAATAGTTCAATGTCCATAAGATTTCCTTAAACATTTTAACATTTCCGAGCCTGCAAGAACCTTGGTCGAATTCTGCCACTTCCTAGCTCATGTCCTCAATTTCTAGTGATGATTGTCTTCACATTTGAAGCATGCAATATTATATAGTGTAGTGGGCAGAAGCAAAGGGGAATCAACGTATGCTTCGTGTACTTCTAGGAGTTAATAATGATTTATATGGTCAGCAGAAGCCAAGTATCACAAAGCACGCTTTGTATCTTGTGTCAGTAAGTTGAACGTGAAGTCCCAAGTCTTTAAGTAAGGCGAAGGAAGAGAGGTAATAATCAAACAATTCGTGAAATGGCTTTCAGTTCTCTAACTGGATGAAACAAAATAGTCAGTTCTTAAAAGTGCCTTTTCATTCGAAGTTTAAGTTACTGTTTGGTGTACTTTTAACTATGTCCTCCTCTTTTTTTTTTAATAATCTATTTCCTCGACAAAGAAGACATATTGTAAGACTTTTCCGATTCCAGTCCCTTTCTAACATGGAAAGAAATTTCACGAAATGGTTTATAATGAGATGATTCTTTTCCTTCGCCTTCATGAAGGACTTAGGACTTTCATCTGATGCATGATGTAAAGCATGTTTTGTGATATTTGGCTGCTGGTCACTGTAAGTCATTTCTGACTCCTAGATGTACACAAAGCACATCTTGATCCCCTTCTGCTTCGGCACACTGCATTATAGCATTGCATGCTTCAAATGTGGAAACGTTTTACATTACTTATTCTTTCTTGTTCGTACGATCTTTACAAAATAGACCTTTTAGATCTTTATAAAAAAGAGACCAGTTATGCGGGGAAGATCGAGACACTCTGATGGATGAGTTGGTTGTTGCTTCAATTTTTTTTGATATTTCGTAACTGCATGGTAGATAATTTATTTGAAGTATTCTTAATGTTTTTGAGACTTTTATGTGTAACATATACGTTGGCTCTAAAGGAACATGATTCGCTATCCTTGTCTTTTTCTCTGTGCCGCACTTTTTCTATTTTCGTCTCGCCGCTCTGATTTTAACCATTTGCATTGCCTTTTTTTCCCGCCACGTCACTCTTTCATTTTTGGGGGCGTTGCATCGTTTTTTCCCCTTTTGGCCGCTCTGTTTTTCATACCCCACATCGATCTGTTTTTTTTTTTTTTTTACTTAAGTGCTGCTATTTTTTTCGCAAATATACGCCCATTCTTTTTTACCGCTTTTTAAGTTATGTTTGTAATGGCGGACCAGAGGCGTGTTTGACTGGCTGAATGCTTGACTGACTGGATGGTGGCCATGTTGTTTCCATAAGGATAAAGAAGGAACCTATAACTGAAGTCGATCGCAAACTTAGGCATATACCATGTGTGTTCACAATAAATGCCAAGATTTCAGGCGCTCTTAATCCAAGAAGGAAGTATTTTTCAATTATTTATCTCGTTTTACTCCTTCCATTTGAATTACCGGGAGATAGACTGGAAGAAATCCAGAGACAGAGCAGAGAGCACACTAAGCTCATGAAAACTATTCCAATGTACACCATTTTAAATTCCATAACCGTCATGTAAATTTTCAGTTAAGTAAACGTTAAACAAAATGGCAGCGGGTAAGAAATCTAAGAAATCATCAGAAAAGAAAAACAGGGAAAAAATCGGCACCAAGGAAAAAATAATAAGCATCGCGGTAGAAAAAACGGAGCATCACGAGTTAAAAAAAAACAGCAGCGCGGAGCGAAGAAAATCAAAGCGGCGGAATAGAAAAAAGAGCAGCGCAATGTAAAAAAAAAATGGCTCGGAGAAAAAGAAGAGGAGAGCGAATCATGTCCCTTCAGAGCCACCGTATACACAGCAGGAGAGGTTCCACACAACTTTGTTTTGGTATATGCTAAAATTGGTAGAATGCCTATGATAAACTTTATCTTTTCATATTCTTGGCACAGAAATAACGTTATCAACAGAAGATTCTTTTCCCTTCCAAATCTTATTATTTGAGTCTGAATGGCAAATGATACCCTTAGCAAAAATATTGTGCGGCGTCTCTTTCATGGTGTTATAAGAACTTCCATACCAATATCATCACACTCAATTTCTTCATCTATCATAACTACTGCAATGCAGATGAACTAGCAATTATTTTACCATTACGCCGCTTGTGGGACTTAGACATCAAATGACGTAAAACCTAAAATGCAAAATCGAGCAGTAGGAAACAGCACGTCATGACATAACAAAACATAAAAAAGAAAGCGGTTGGTACTGTTTAAGATTTATATTCTTTCGCAGAGGTCTACGCAAGACAGCTACCGAATTTTCACTCATGAAGACCGAAGAATTAAATAAGACTATCATTAGCCCAGTATTTTAGCAGATTTTTACAAACGGATCCAGGGTGGCGTAAAGCTGTGGTACACGACCCATGGAAACTGAAAGCGTAGTTTGCTATAAAATTATCCATTCCAGTTTTTATTCGATAAAGCCTAAAGGGATATACTTAGGTATGTAATAAAGCTATATTAAACATACATAATGGATTATTGTGTGCATTGTCTATTTAGATGAACAACCAAAGTTTCTTTCAGTGAATTTTTTATTTGACCTAAATCAGCTTCAGAGAGCAGATTTTTTGTTTAATTAATTTATATTAAATAGGTACTTACGCCCAGAAAACGTCTGCAATTAAAATCAAGATCAGTCGTCATTTGTAATCGTCGTTTATAAACAAATAAACAGAGGCGGGTCTGAGGAAGGGAAGAAGGTGGCTTCCCCCCAAGGAGAATTATTTCCCCCACATAGGACCAGAACCGATCTTATCGTTTTTAATCTTTCGGATTAGTTTTTACGTTTGATTGATCTGATAGCCAAACACCAAGAAGTGAGTGAAAACGAGGTGATAGCCGAGCTTTTAACCCTTTACTGTGCACTATTGCTAAATGGCAACATATTAATTTTACTCTGGCTAACTCCAGACAATTTTACTCGTCAAGGGGAGACCTCTAGAAAACCTGTCTGGTAAAGGGTTAAAAACTATCTTCTTAACCCTTTACCGGGCACTGTTAATAATGGCAACATATTAATCCTCAAGTAGGCGAGGGTACTAATCTGGACATGCCTGGGTCCATTTACCCGCGAGATCAAAAGGCGGTCAAAATCTCGCTTTGCCTTTATGTGTACATTTATATAAATCGTAGCGGTCCATCTCGACGGTGTCAGAGGTTTGTGTACACTTTGCGTCCTACTAACTGAAGTACTCCACCGTGTTAGAAACCGAAACCCTAGTTTAAGAACTGCTGCAAAGTAATCAGTTTACACGCAAGAACTAAATCTTTAATTTACAAAATCAAGTGGAGCAATTGACGGGAAACGTCAATGAACTTGCATAACATGGCCGTCACGATTGCTTGGAAAGACGACGCATTCCCATTGAACAAAATGAAAATGTTGATGACCTAGTTTGTTCCGTTTGAAATTTAATCATTTGGACGTCAAAGCAGAAGGTATTGCAAAAAAGTCACCTTAATAAAACTAAAATTTGAAGAATGAGACCAGAGATAGTACTGCAGACCTTGGCCTTGGAAAAGACTAATAACGAGATATACATTGTCGAAAGCCACGAAAGAAAGAAAGAGGATCTCTTTAACGAACATTTGGAATTAAAATAGCATGAAATTCTCAAATTGCTATCATCATGGAAATTATTTTTTTGTCTTTCATTCGCATATTAGAGGTTTAAATGTTAATTTTTATCAGACAAATGCAAATGCTGACAAATTAATCATCCATTTTCTTTGAATGGATTGACAGAGGCAAAACTTAAAGTTTTCGAAAAAAATATTTCATTGTAATACCATTCCTGGCTTTCGTTTCTCTCCTAGTTTCCTTTTTTAATGCTGGTAGGACAAGTTTCTCTGTATCTAAAACATTAAATTCTTCAGTAGGAAATGATTTGTTAGGGTCCACAACTGATTATGAATCCTTAGCGACGATTTCCTTTTGGGGTTATTTATAAACAACTCGGTGACCTTAAAGCATCTACTGTATAGGTTTTTTGTCAAACGATTGATTGCTGATCTAAAATTAATAAATAATATAAATAAAACAATAATTTTTTAAGGAGAAAAAGAATTGTATTGAACTGTTATGGGTGATTTTAATCTTCTGCACTCGGAAACACATCCAGGTATTGATGAGGTTTTAAACACATTGGGATCCCATTTTTTAATCCACTTTGTGAATATAATTGCTTTTTCATCCAAGGATTGAGCAATAATTTTTCCAACATGCTTAATATCAGTACTGCAAAAAATATGGCACGGCTATCGAGTTTAAATTACATATCTTTCGATCCATCCAAACACAACAATTCATAGATCTGAAATTATATCATCATCATCGTCATTATCTCATATCATTATATATGGACGTCTCCCTCTTACTCGGGCTGATCGTAGCAAGTCGTGAGTCTACAGAGAAAGATGCATACCATTAAAGATGCATTCGCATGTCCTGCTATCACCCTCTTGCAAGTGCATGCCATTAGTTCAATCACTGCTCTTGGTTCAGGCAGGCCACCCGTCCAGTCTGTTTCAATATTTCACCATGCCCATCAGTTTCTAGAACCCAACCCTGGTCCAAGTGACTTGACACTTCCTTATTCTGTGGAGACTCCTTCCATATTGTGGCTAGATAATTCGCTCGTTGGCAATGCTTCTGCAAGCAGTCCTTGCACGGTGGCATCTGATCCGATTCTGCCTCACCTTTCTTGGCGCAGAAAACCACATAACTAAGTTGATTTAAATCAGATATATCTTCCTTTTCACCATACAGAGCACATACACAGACTTCTAGCTGTGCAGAGAGATCTTTAGATACTGACCATTACTCTCCAAATTTCTGAAACATCTGTATGTCGTTCTTCTTGTGAAGCACCTTTAGCAGTTTTAATTTCCCAATTCGTTCAAATACACTGAATCACAGCCTGTAAAGGTATGCAAAGGAAGAAGGATCTTGCATACTTCCTGACCAATTGCATTGGCTACGTAAACAAATTCCCAACGAAGCCAGGTGAATAATCAGACATTTTTTTACGCTACACAGCCTTGAAAAGTTTTGAACGTAGCTTACAAAATTATCGTTCATAACCCAACGTTTCGACGCTCCTGTCTAGTGTCTTCATCAGGAGTGATTGATCTGAATACGAGGTCCCTGTTTATACCCTTAGAGAACCACTGATGACGTTTTCTATTAACGAGATGCAAATAGGCATCCGGTAATAAACCACCATCATCGCGATTCAATGGAGTAGGGGTGAAATTGATATGCCGCGCCTCCAGACAATGTCTTTGATGGTAACATAGATTGGTGGTAAAAATTTTGGAATTAATCCTTTAAAGTTTTGCATGGTGATAATTGATATACTATGTATAGTTTGTGGAACAGCACGCTTTATTCTAATGCGTTCGACCTGTTGACTCAGGGCTTCATCAGAGTAATTATCAACGGCCCGTTGGCTCACGTCATATATACAAAACAAGTACTAGACATCACGCAAGACAGCAACACTCCAATTTTAATTAACTAAAACTAAAGACAACTGAGTAAAAGAATTAACCGAACAGAGCTGTCCACGTGCTATTCAGTGGCTGTCCTTCTTGGCAAATCGTAGGATTTCTTGCTATTTCTATGGATTCTCTCATTCTACAGGTGAAGTAATGACTGTCGGTAGCTAGAAACGAAGAGTCTTCCCATTTTATCTGATGGTCGAATTCCCACGCGTGTTTAGCTGCAGCAGATTTTTCTAGTTGCTCTTTTTCGCAACAAGATTTGTGCTCCTTTAGACGAAATATGAGATTCCTTCCAGTTTCGCCAATGTACACAAGGCCACATGAAGTCAATGAAGCCCTGAGCCAACAGGTCGAAAGCTTAGCATTAAAATAAAACGTGGTGTTCCACAAACTATACATAGTATATAATTTTGGAATTTTCCCACGCAATCATGTGGTTGGTTAGACGCGCGTGCTCTGACAAAGCAGAACTGTCTTTTTTTTGAAAGAAAAACTGCGTTTTAGTGCTATTTTAAGCGCTTTCCAAACTGACGTTTAGTCTGGCCAATGTATTCCTGATCACAGTCATTACACGGAATGGAATAAATCACGTCTTTTCTCAGATTATTCGCAAAAACCAGCAATCATTCCTGATGCAATACATAAATCCTTGAGGCCAGTATCTTGAAACCTGTTTCCGACAATGGAAAGCAGTATACACAGTGTCTAAAATGTGCAGAGACGAAGGGCGATTGGTTTATACAGTTGAGTATTCTTTGATTTGATTTCGAGGGCCTTGCAATAAATTGCTTGGTCAAAGACATATGTTATCTAGTAAGACTGAGCCTGTTCATTATGCACGGGGATTGGTTTAGCGTCGCATTGGCTGTAGACATGTTGGTAGCTGGGCGTTTATGGATGGTAAGTAACCCACATTACAATCGATAATGATTACAATTATTGTCGTAAACCTTAACGTTGAACCCAGTCCAGCTACTGACTTTTCGCTTGTTGGCTGCGTAATGCAAACGAGCGAGCACAAATACGGGATTTTTCCTCCTGTCTTCCTTGACAGTGGTCTCGCCACCGATCTCTTTCACTTTTCTTGGTGGTGGTCCATTTCATCGACCAACGTTGTAAATGAAAAGAGGCTCTTCTGGAACAGCGCACGTTCTTTGCTTTGACTAGTCTACCTTAGGTAGAACTTCCAACAGCTGAGGACCACATAGTGTAGGTTGAATGACAATGCCGTGTACACAGTATGATGTTCCACCACCTCATAAAGTTCCGCCGGGATTCCCGGTTTCAAGGCTGTCGATATTGTCAGAGGTATATGTGTACGAGTGTATATTGCCAGGCAGAGGAATACCATCTTATGCTGCCACGGCAAGTTTCTGCAAACAAAGAGAAAATAGATCTCTTCAAGCTGTGCGTAGGCAGTGCCATGGCCAAAGCAGTTCGGAAGCTGGATTAGCTCAACCTAGCCAGTCAATGATTTAACTGCAGATGGAATTTCACTAGACGGAATTTCACTGGATGGAAGTTATATGTGCTTAACAGGCTCACATCTGCTTCTTGTTATTGCAAACATCAAATTTTGGGCAATCGAGCCCTTTTCCCATGTCATTCGTTCAGACAGGGCTGAATCGTCGCAAGTCAGTAGATGCTTCAGGAATGTATTGATAAGAGGCGGAGCGACAGTGTGTTCCTCATCCAGATTGGAAGGATTTGGCGGTCATTCCTGGTCAACACAATGCTTTTTAACAGATTGACGAATCCGACAAGCTACGTCTTTCACATTAGTGATGTTGGGACGAGATGCATTCGAAACATTTACTTCCTTCTGAAGCTTGAAGTTCGATAGAACAAGCTCTTCTCGTGTAAGACTGTCTGGATACACAAGGACTTTGTTGGACTGGGTTTGCATCATATTTAACGAGTCTCCAAATTCATTATTTAGCTACCTGTTGGAGTGTTTAATCGTTGATAGTTTAGTTTCTTTTACACCAGACTCTAAATCCATCTTTTAAGCATGTCACTGTGTTTGGAAAACTCTACGATATAATTATTCTTAAATAGATCATTCCTTATATAGTCAAACATTCTAGACAAAGCTATCCTCTCAGCTTTTGCGTAATCACTGTCATCATTGTCTTTTATATCTTCAGATTCTTCACCTGTCTTAGATTAATTTACTTTGGTGTACTTCCTGTGACAAGTGCGGTGGTAGTGACCTTCGGCAGGAACTAAATCACGTAAAAGAAAAGGCTAAAACTCTCGAGACCTGCTTAATAATTGTAGCTGTTCTAACTGACTACTTTACTCTATATGTTACTCTTTATATTTTTCCTTCTTTCCACAGAAAATACGCTTCATACACTCTAGATGTGTTTGAATATCCTTGGATAGATGCTCTTCTTTCTTGGAAACTTTCTTTCCCATCAAAGCTAGCTTTCTCATTCCGCTTCTCTTTGGTGAAAGTGTTATTCAGGTATCTTCTAAACGTAAAATACTCCGGCGTTTACGGTGATAGAAAACTTCATCTGGTATTTCATTATCCGAGTCTATCTTTGTACTCAAAATACCTTCATGCTTCCGTATCTCACCAGCCTTTCGTAATGTTTTCCACGATTCTAGTGGGTTTGGATTTATCAGCTTCCCATTATCGTTAGTAAAATTAATCAAACAATAAGATTCTCTCCTTGGTCTTTTGTGGGTATATTTAATTCCATAACTGGTCTATGACGTCCAGAAGTGCTGTCGACACTGAACACGAAGAAAACAAGTTGGCGTCCTTATAACACGAAGTTCCAAGGATTTCCATCTCAAACTCAAAATCTGTAAATTGATTCATTTTTTCCTTTCAATGCAGCAATGCCTGACGTTCTAATCCATACTAAAATTATATTAAGAAAACAAAGTGAATTTTGATTGTGCGAATTATATATTTTAAGACCCAATCAGGACCAGTTCAAAAAATGCAAATCTACAGGCCTCCGGCTGGTATTCGAACCTGTGAACCGTGCGAATCTAGTGCAGGGCTCTCGAACTGAGCTACGAAGGTCGTTGTTGAGAGCTTGGTCACAAATTATGTGTAAATGGACGGTAATACCGGTGAAGTGAATGATATATAGAAGAAATGTTTGGCATTTACATTCGGTAATATGAAATGAAGTCCATATAAAGTGAAATCAAATTTTCCTGCGTGCGAATAATACATTCTATGATCCAACCAGGACCAATTGCGAAAAATGCGACTCTACAGGCATCTGGCTGGGAAGGGAAGCCATGATCTTGCAAATCTATCGAACAAATATCAAAGAAATTGTAAAAAATTCTGTAAACAATATCACCAACAACAAAGATTACAATTTTTAGCAGTTGCCGTTGATTAATGATTCCATGATTTTAAGCATAGTATATGCAAAGTATGACGATTGTACAATATGAATTCCTATCTACGTTGAATCACGTTGTAGTACCATCTTAACACAAGTTCGTTAATTTCAGTAGGTTTCGAAAGATATGTTTACGGCAACAACAATCTGCCGTCAGCTGGCCCGACTGCACATGTCACAATTACGGGAGACTGTAGGAGTCACGTGAGACTCTTCAGCTACCATGGCAACCTTGCTATCACTTGTTTTTTAATTCTACATCCGATGAGCTTTAATATAATGCATAATTGCATTTGCTACCTCCAGTGTACCAATCCGCCATTTTTAGCCACTTTGCTCATGGTTGAGAAAATATGATAATTAAAAGTTTGATTAACAGACTACAAGATTTGTTTTGTAGTTCTAACAAATTCTACTCTAAAAGCATAATATTGACGATCATTTGTTAAAATTCGCCTATTTTCTGACACCAGAACCTCAACTGCGGCAATAGTGTCAACATAAATAGTAAAACAGCGTTTAAATTTATTCTTCTCATTCAAAAGATAAATCCCATGCACATGCTTCACCGAGTTCAAACCACCAAGTTTTTTAAAAAAAAAGTCATTGTTTATGTCCCCATCCTTTAAAAACCCATATCTCACGTCAAACTTCCCATTATAACTTGATATAAATAGCGTAAATATAGACAATCTACTGTTGCCAAATAAAAAGGGAATGAACGGCCGATACAGATGTGGTCAAAAGTTTACATACACTGTATTTTGTGTGATGTATTTGCAATATGTGGATAAAAGGTGTAGCAAAACTGA
>JBAHVQ010000302.1:304528-331244 GCA_036872915.1 Nanipora kamurai | reverse complement strand
CAAATTATGTATTTGTTTTCATTATCTAGATAAACTGATATATTTTTCTATCGTCCTTTGCAAACAAATAGCTACAACTGCATATTCCAAAGTCGTTTTAAAACTGCAAAAAATTCAATTTTTGTGTAGAAGACCACCTTCAATAGATTAACCTGAGCTCAATGCTTTATAACGGCAGTAAGTATTTGAGTTAGGTTTCTTAATTGGAGACTTGCTTATTCACGTTTTCCCAATATTAAAAGGCAGAAAATTACTTTCAAAAACGTCAAAATGTTTTTCAAACCGATAAATTAAATAATCAGGGTATTGATTATTTTCTTACTCTCATTCTTGTTTGCAGATACATCAAGGAATAATAAACTGGAAGGCTATTAATATGCCGCCTTTTCCAAAATTGGCAGGAAAAATGAAAAAATTGGAAAATTGTAATTACGTGGTGAAAGTCGCTGACGAACTGAAATTCTCTGTTGTGGGAATTGGAGGTCAAGATATAATAGAGGGAAATAAGAAGCTTATTCTCGGAATTGTCAGTCAAGCAATGCATTTCTATACCTTATCCCTTTTGCAGTCAATCGCCAACTCGGACAAACCAGTCAAAGATGAACAGATAATCAAATGGGTGAATGAGAAACTCCAACACCATGATAAAGCATCACAGATAATAAACTTCAAAGATCCTTCCATTTCGTCCTCTCAAAGCATAATTGATCTGATCGATAGCATCAAGCCGAAATCCGTATATTATCCGGCGTTATCAACTGCCAATACAGAAGAGGCCAAATTTTCCAATGCCAAGTTTGCTATTTCAATGGCTCGTAAAGTTGGTGCACGTATTTATGCTCTCCCTGAGGACGTCGTGGAGGTGAATCCAAAAATGGTCATGACGATATTTGCTTGTCTCATGGCAAGTGGACTGCAGACAAAGGAATGAATGATTTTAAGTTAATCAGGCGCATACATATCACTTCTATGTAATTCTGGCATTTTGCATTTATGTAAGCCATCTAACAACTAAGATGTTCTACCCAAGCAATGCTTAGATGAGTACACGGTTAAATTCTATCAACTGGCAAAAAGTTATCTCTACCATTCTCAACATTTACTTTAAGTCAGATTTCATTGCAAATAAAAGGAAGAAAAGTTTTGCAATTTATCGAAATAATCTCTTAGCTTTTTAAACATTTTTTAGTGGTATGCTTAGCTGAAAAAAGCGATCTTTGTGACAATGCGAATTGGCGACTAAATAAATTGCTGCACATGTAAGAGTTAGTTACCTCAGCCGCGGTTAGTAACTGAATAATTTCCGGGAGGTTGAGGTAATCAACGAGTTTAGTTAAAAATGGCTCTTTTGCTCGTTTCTTCTAAACAGCATACACATCATACTTCATGTAGAATACATTAATAATCAACTTTATAGTGTCTTGGGTATACGGTAATCAACGCAAGCTAATTATAATTAATTATGGTTGGCAAATTATATTATGTACATTTTCTGAATAGCTTTAAGCAATTTGTTTGTCGCTTGGTGCAAACGACGGACTGGAGAGAACTGTCGCTCTGAGTTGTTCATATTAGTACAAAAGGTTTTCAATCGATCTCATCAGATTTAAAAGGCAAAGATACTGTAGAAGTCAATGAGATTCTTTCGTTAAAGTTCCACCAGCATAGCCACCATAAAGTCACGTGCAAACCATCAATTAAATAAAAGTTTTGAACTTGTTGGTGACACTATGGTGCGGTTGGATCACATTCAGCCCAAACTCATAGTGCGACACTAATACATAAAATATAGCAAGGAGCTATCGCAACGTAGGACTCATTTTATTTCTGCTGTCACAGAATCAACTAGCCACCGATAGATGGAAAGTTGAAGTAGTTGCTTTTGAGAACAGAAATGTCTTAATGAACGAAATAAAATTTGAAATCAGTGATTGTTTTGTTTGCATGAGTGTTGAAATCAAGTGATAGTCCAGTTTAATCAGCTTCATTGCCTTTGTGCCAGTGGTGCTGAAAATGTCAACTAAAGTTGATGAAAACCAGTATGTGTTGATATAAGCCAAGGCAATAGGAAACATTTATAGAAAATGCTCGTAAATATTGCATAGCTTTATAGTTATGTGCAACAGCCGAAGAAAAGTTAAAAGATATTTCAACGTGGGATTTGTTTGTCAATTCTGAATACTATGTGAATTATTTGGAAAAGTGTAGTAAAGGGCATGAATGCTTTGTCGAATTATTCTAAAAAAACTTACAGTCAAAGTTTTAAACTTGCATTGTTGGAGGTATCAAGAACGTGTTAAGAATTTGGAGCATTAACCAATTGATTAAATAACTTTCAGGTTCAGTATGTGCACAAAGCTCAGTAATTCTGGAATTTATTCTGTTACATACCTTTTTTTGTTGAATTACACAATGGATTTCAAACAAAGACTTACATCATTGTATAAAATTATTAAACATTGGGATTGCAAAAATTATTTTCAGTTAGTTTGGTATCATTGATTTTTATTATTTTAGTCTATATAATTAATTTGCTTCAAGCAGCGAGATCCAATGCTAAGTCAGTGGACACAAGAACACGCTGTGTGCTTATTTTTATAGACTTATTGTCTTTAGATGAAGATTGACTAGATTTAAAAATAGTTAGCCATTCGTGATAGTTTAGAAGTTTTTAAGACCATTTCTTTCGTAACTAAGCAGGTTACTACTTTTCTAAGGAAAGCTCTGCGAGAGCACCAGAGTAGGAGCACGATCTGCCATTTCAAGGGTTAAGGGCGGGATCACTTCTACAGCCAAGGGTGAGATAACAACATCCGAGAAGATGCAAAATCAGATTTAATGAAAGCCACTAAACTGCCAGAGCGTAGAAAAAAAAAATTTAAAAATTGCATTGGAAACTACGAAGTTGAGTGTATCCAATCAAATCTATCACGTGGCAATAGAACTTAGTGAATTAGTGTCTGAGTAATATCAGATTTAAATTTCCAAAGACTTTAATATCAGATTGCTGTTGTCTTGTATAAACAAGACGTATCAGTGATAAATCACACACCAATTCAAGTATAAGGTCTCTTATCTTACATATATCGTTATTCCAAAAAATAATCCATCAACAATTTAACGGTTTTATTAACTTTTCAGTATTTATTATTGCTTCATATTGAAATACTGGTATTCACCAAGCGTGCGCCCTTATTTTTCGAATATTGCATATTTTGGATTTTGAGGGTTGTAGCACTCCCGTACTCCCCTCCTACTCACCGTGGTGGTAATTGTTTTTATAAATTTTTTTATATTTTATTATATTTATGTAAAAAAAATTACCTAAAAAAAAAAATTACCTAAAAAAAATATTTTGCACGTACTAATTCGGGCGTACATAGCACAACAGCCCTTTATTGTCCATCCTTCACAGCATCAATGTGGAGTTTGGGTAAAAAACCCAAATCATATTCGTTGTAATCGACAGTAGATGTTATTTTTCACCTCTCGACGGCCTCTATCACAATGGGTAGATCGAAATTTGACACTGTTACAGGCGATACGTTGACATGTGACGGACCATTCTTGAAGGCATTGGAGGACATACTGTTTCCTTGCAGTGGGACGTTGTCAATCAAGTTGTCGAACCCCACTCAGGGCGCAGTTGTTCAAAGGACGATTAACGCTAATCCTGGGTTGAAATTTAATCGGGTCCTTCATTAGACATATTCTGTTTGACAACTTTAGTTGAAACTTTCTAGGATAAAACCTTTCTATGCTTCTATGATACATAAAGAAAAAATATTCTGTCCTACATTCGCAGTATTTCATCCACAAATTTGTCACCAATTCTGGATTAAGCTAATCGCCCTTTGAACAACCGGGCCCAGTAGAGGAACGGCTTGTGCGTTTCTAAGCGCAGATATTATGAATTCATAAAGTAAGATTGTCTTCCACGTAATAGCCCACTAAAGCGTCCTTGAACTTGATGAATGCTCTTAGAAGCAAGAAGTAAAGTAAAGTTCTTTGTTTATACTATCAATTAAACTACGCTGTTCTCCATAAAGGCCTAGTGAGGGACATCCCTCATGGGTCCAATGTTACTACAAGACAAAACCAGAGTACCCGGAGAAAACCTGGGATGTTTGGTAGAGTCAAACTGGACAACACTCTTCTCACACGTGACCAAGGTAACTTTAATCAGAAAACCTAACTGAGTCGGAATCGAACCCCCGTCACAGAGGTAAGAGACACGTTCACTACCACTGTGCCACCAACACCCCATAAAGGAACTTGGCGTCCCTTAGATATCCCTTTACACATTTTGTCACGACTTAATTGAAGAAAGTTTTCTGTGTTTTTTCAATACAAATATATTAGTAATTATACAGTCCTAATGTGAGAATTCGAATGTGTCATAACGTACTGATGAGCGTTCTTCAGTTGAAGAGTATTACTCTGGTGTATTAATTTAAACACATATCATGATAATGTTTTTATCGCTTCTGAAGTCTTTAAGCCACGAAGATATGTGAGTGTTATGTAGTTACCTGTGAAACACCACGCAAATTAGTTCCTGCTGAACTGTTGACTACTTATTACTGAAACTTTTATGATGCAAACAGCCAACAAGTGGACAAAAAAATCAGTTAAGAATGCTTTGTAAGTACCAGCAAACCACAAACAGCATATCCTAAATATCGAAAAATTTACGGTGTTTTCCTAGGTACTCCCTTGCTTTTTACACTGGATAAGAAGTAGGTAAAAATCTATTGCTTCGATTTGGACGTCTTTCAAGTGACCAAATGTTTATGGAAGTTTACTACGTTAGACTTATTAATGAAAGTATTTTTTATAACTATGGGATTTCATTTCAACATATCTCTCATACAAATAAAATGAGACAGGTTTAAAGGTTTGAAAGGTAAGTTCTATATTCATCTGCCAGAGCAACGAGAAGCGATCCGATATTACATGATGAAAAATCAGTTTAAAACATCTGTCTTTTCCAATCAAGGACTTCTGCTACAATATGTACTAGATTACTTACTGTTTGTACGAGGTCAACAGTATGCTTGGTTAACAGTGAATTAAAAATCGGAAAACTGTCAGGTTCTTCGATTAAATGCACAGTGGATGATGATGTTTAAGCAATGATACAAATTTAACGTAAAAAGTCTCATATGTTCGCTTATGTTATATGTGAAGAGATTTTAAACTAACCAATTTATGCAAAACAAGGTCTCAAAACTCATTAATATTAAATAATTTTACCGAGAAGAAAAGATTTGAAATATAATAACGATAATATGAGGTTCAGGATGATTAAAAATTGAAAGACGTTTCTCATTTAAAACGCAATGTTTGTGTTACATTTGCCAACTGATCAGAAAGTTTATCCCCATAAGATAGAGATGATATCGTATACCTTAATTTAACTAGTTTGTTCATGCAATAAGAAGTTGTTATTACCCCCAAACTGTTATCGACAAGTTTTAATGTAGGTTCTCTTACCGATTCATCTTTAGCAGAACAAATGCGAATGAAAAAATAAATTCACATTTAACCAACACTGCTGAAGTCAACTGAAAAAGTTGACTCGAGCGGGATTTGAACTCGCACCTTCGGGAATTAGGTCCGCCACTCTAACTGTTGAGCTATCGAGCCTACAGGTATTGGAGGCGAGTTATTACCGGATTCCCGAAGGTGCGAATTCAAATCCCGTTCGAGTCAACTTTTTCAGTTGGCTTGAGCAGTGCAGGTTAAATGTGAATTTATCGTTTCATATTACCCCGAGGATGATTCTGAAGCAAACTACAAATGAACATTGAATTTACAGCAAATAGATCATAAGTTAACTGAACAACAACCTTCGTAGTTGCTAATCATTTTGAATTTTTCTCTCCTCAATAACTCATTATGCACTGATTTTTATTTTATGTCGTCAGTTATTTATTTATCTATTTATTTTAAATAACGGTGGACTTTTCTTCACTCATTACAAAACTTCAATAAGGAAGAAAAATGGAAACTTGAACAGTTTGTTAAACTTTTCCTCTTGGTTGAACATCTCAACAATTATTCATTTTCAATAGAAAACCAATTTTAGGCAAATCAATCAGAACTGGAAAGTTATGATATTGCTTTAATTTGTTTATGTATGTCTGAGCCTTTGCAGTGAATTGACCCTGAGAAACCAGTCTTTTTCAATTTCAATGTAGAATTGAAGCACTTTACAGCTGTTTAGCATTATTTTAACGTGCTTAAAAAGAAAACAGATGAAAAAAAGCAATCAAAGCAGGAATCTCGTTAACAAAAACTTTAATGTGCTGTCCAAGTGCTTTCTATTTCATTCTTCCTCATTATAAGGTGAAAACAATACCGCAAATGACCCACTGGAGTATCCAATTTACGTTAACAATAAATGTTAGAAGTACTGTCCGGTTGATAGCTTGACACGTTCCTCGCTTGCAGGATTGAAATATTAGCCGATGTGGAATTTTTTATGGTAGCAACAATTTCAGATCTGAAATGTTCCACACTTATTTTGCCGATCTTTTGACACATATTTGAAATATTTCTGGGACCACATCAAAGGAAGTTACCTCTGTTTTTCAAAGACTCTTTTTCTTGTTGTCTAGACTTAAACTTAGGCTGCTACTAAATGTATTTTCAGAACATTTGTGTTTGGTTTCTTCATCTTAGTCTGGAAAAAATATAAACACATGTGATAAGAGGTTGAGATAATAAAATAAAAAACAACTGTTAGGAATTACTTGCAATTAACTTTCAAGATTACTTGCTGTTACTAGTTTATTTAGAAGTTTTGAACTAACTATCGAACAACTATGTACTTGTATAGCTTATACACAGCTTTTGAAAGCAATGATAATAATGCTGTGATGAGAAAGTTTGGAGTGAAAAGATATCGCATGAAAGATTATTTAGTTCCCTTTTAAACGTAAACCCTAAATTTCGTATAAAGGACCTCGCCTACACTCATTGAAAATGAAAGGATTTTTTATTATAGCTGATGTGCAGGGCAGTTCACCTCGCGATAAACCCAGGAGTAAGACCTTGCTTAGCTTAACCAGAAGCTCATTACATTTACCACAATCTTAAAATTTCAAAAGGCCTCTTGAGTTAAATGATTTTGAATTTACTTTACCAATGAAGAAGAATGAAGTATTGTTGAAATGGCTTCGTTTCACCATAATCAACAACTAACCTCCATTGGCATACATGGCATATAATATGGAACAGATGTGTCACCAAATACCAGAAAAGGGTAACAGGCTTGCTCCGATGGTAGTTTCCAGTTATGTTGGTTTAAAAATTGCCAGAGTGGAAAATATTTGCTCTATCACGTCTCCAGTTCCCACTCGTTATGGTAATGTATGGAGAATCACAAGAATTAAAATAAAGGAAGTTTGTTGATGGAAGTAGACATCTTTCAGCTGCTGTTGTGGACGATTATTGTTACTCGAAACAAGCACGCAGTACAAAAGATTCACAAGCAAGTACTCTCTAGGGTATCTGAACATCATTTCAACTCCTATTGGAAAAACTGTAATAATTTTTAAAAAATCAAATTTGGTTGAAAAAATTACTCATCAAAAAATGTATCTATGTTCCAGCTCTTTTCGTTCTAAAGCAACTTTCATCAGAATATCTATCTTCGAAAATTCTTCTTCCATTATACACTATTAGATGCTGTTCCAATCACATAGGAAAATTTGGCATCTGTACAAAAAAGAAATTCATTGGCCCATGTATTTTTCAAAGTGAAGGGTTTTTTCCCGTTTCGGTCCTTTCTCCTAAAAGATGTTCAAATTTCTACCTGCATTTGTTTTATGATTCTTATATTCTTTACAAATATACCTGGAAAACTTCAGAAAAAATTATATATTTTTTAACATTAATAGTGTAGTGTAAAAAAAATACACATTGCTTTGGTAAGTCTGTGTTACTATTTGTGAAAATTTATCGAGAACATCCCTTCGAGCCATTTAAGGATTTCCCGCTAAAATAGAATTATCTCAGTTTGAAAGATGTTGCTAAAGCCTCGAGAGATTGGCGTTATTAAATGTTTATAACAAAATATGCTTTGGTTGTTCTTAGTTTGCAGACAGTCAAACAGGCCGAATGTCAAAGAGCTTTTTTTAGATTGCGAGCCTACGCACGACAGAAAGTGGCCTACGTTCTACAGACGGCAACTTCAGAGCTTAGGTCGAGCTCTTTTTCTTAACATATGGTTGAGAAAAGGTTCTTTGTTGCTGTGAATTTACTAATGGTTGCGAGGACACAATGCAATTAGCAAGTCATTATTCTAAGAGCCAATTAAAGAAATCATTTGGTAGCTATTCAATTCTACTATGCATAAATTACGAGAAACAAAAAACATTGAGGTAACACATTTACTGTTTATATACTAGCTGTGACCTGACGGACACTGACGATTTCTCCTGGACTAAAATTTGAAAATTTCAATTCGCATTCTCTTAGAATTATTTTTGGTAAAATGAACTTTGCTCTAGATCATTCTGAGATGCCAAAATCTGCATTTATGGAGTTTCCTAATATATCGCCACTCAGCCATCACTATAGTTCGTATTATCCACGTTGTCCAGTAGGACCTCCACGATCAGAATACAACATTCCCGGCTACAATAATCGTATGAATTTTTCTCTCCCGGTGAATCATCTTGGACCACCAGCGCCTCCAACTTCACATGCTTATCTCCCTTATGTTGCTCCTCATGAGTTGTACGAAGGTAAGGTTTGAATAATTGCGTTCAACATTTACTTGAAGTGGTTGTTTGAGACTCTTCATAGCTACTTGCTTATAGTGTAAGCTTAGCATCTCGTATTATTGTCATCATCAAGCCCTAATTGCGCTAAACCTTTTCCGAGTAGCGCATTTGGGAAATGAGTCTGTACCTAGTCAAATGTGTTTAATGTTTTCCTGTATCTTCCGATCTGTAGTGTGTTAACGAGTAATCATAGTGAAAATGAACAGGCGTAATTTACACGGCACTCGATCTTTAAATGTAAACATTACCCTTAGGAAATGAGTAACCATTAACAGTATAAATAAACTTATCTTGGAGGTCTGTAAAATTTGGAATATTTTTTACTGGCAGTTAATGTCACTCAATCGTCAGTCCAAGGTCATCTGCTTGAACTGAAAGGCTAGGTCAATTACGACTCAATACATGTTGGCTCTAGACTACTCCGTCTTCGTTTTTATCGACGCTAGCTTTCTCGGTTAAGCCGTTGGATATTTGTAATAGTTCAAAAATTAATTTTTCAGATCGTCCAGAAGAGCCACAACTCAACAGCAAAGGGAAAAAAACACGAAAACCTCGAACCATCTATACCAGCTTTCAGCTGAGAGAACTGAATAAAAGATTCGAACGTACACAGTATCTTGCATTACCTGAAAGAGCTGAACTGGCCGCCTATCTGGGATTAACTCAAACGCAGGTAAAGATTTGGTTTCAAAACAAAAGATCTAAAGTCAAAAAGTTGATGAAAACAGGTGATAGAAGGGAAGAGAAACCCGTGGAACTTCAAAATGTTGGTAGCTCAACATCTTCAGCGTCACTTTGGGATACGTCTCTTCATAAGACTGGAGAAATGAAGAACTGTTCCCCCACATCCGCAGACAGTATTGGCGAACATTGGTCCTTACCAACAAATTCAAATTCTATAGATTGTGGGTCAACGTTTCAAAACAGGCATTAACTCTTAGAAGCTCTCGAAGTACCAAATACGACATCCGCTAAATTTTGACCAGTCGATAGCCAAAAATAATAGCCATACAGCAAGACTAGACAAGAAGTTATTTATTGTTATTGTAAAATCATTCTAAAAGTGCTATATTACAGCCCATCGAAGGGCCTTAGATAATTTAAATTTGGTTCGACCGCATGTATAGTAATTGGTGGCAAAGGCGTTTATCCATTTTGAACATATGGACATAGAGATAGATCTAAATTGTAAAAGAATATGAAATATACAGCAAAATTGTTCATCACTAGATATAGCTAAATAGCCTTGTTCCTACATTACAAGACAATTTCACTTAAGGTTAGTGATAAAATCGACACTAAACTAATTCACACATGATTGACTGTTTGATAACATAAACAGTGATATCTGACTGAATGTCTCGACCTCTTGAAGACAGTACGGTTGGCCCGAAAGGAGTAATGCGTATGAACTTGGTAGACATTGTTGATCCCATACAAAGTTGTGATGTAAAACTGTTTACTTGGTTTTATTTGTAAGTATATGAAATGACAGCAGAAATAAGATACTACTCTGACATAGTGTCTCTTGCTTTTGTTTCGTAACGAGAAGAAGCGTGGGATTATTAAAAAGACGACGCGTCAAAGTACTTGGTATTTCCGTTAAATCCTAGCTCGATCTTACCCATTCTTAACTGATTTTGAACATGGTCAAACGGGCTAAGTTCACAAAAAGTTTACAATATTGTAAATAATCTCAAGTTGCGAGCAATAAAAAAAAGGCAAAACTACGATGAAATTTGTTTCCTTCAATGATCTCACATAGTTGGCGATAAAGAATGTATTTTTAAGTCTCCAATACAAAACTCAAAGAAAAGCATTTATTCAAAATTTTGTTAAAAATACGTTCACAAGGATTGTAGTATTATTTTCAGGTCTTCAGTTCAGCCGTTTCACATTGCCTGGAGTCACAGCCACGTTGGTGCCAGCAACAAAGGAGAAAAATGTCCTTGTTTTTATAACACAGCGGTATATCTAATGATAACGGTGCATACTTCGTCAAAGCACAAACCTTTAATGAACTTATCTAAACAAATATTCAAACACCTGATGAGCTATTAAAAGCAGGCCAGACGTGTGGACATTTTTTAAGATGGTAGCTATCGGAACATTTAAATCAAGTTAACTAAACGGTGTTTTTTTCCCTGGTGTGAGAAAAGCCTGGCTAAGAATATCAGAAAGTTTTACTGTTTTTTCTTGCACAATAAGGAAAAAAACACGACTAAGCCCAGCAGGCGAGAATAGTTAACGATCACTTGAAGCATCCATTGCTGTGTTTACAAATTATGGTCATTATTATCGCATTTACCCATCGAATTATCACAGTTGTTATAGAAATGGCTTCCCGCCCTTCTTACTGGGATACATTTGGATTTAATTAAATGCAATGTGAAGAGATATTAGCTAAATTGAGGGAGAAATACCGCCCTTGTCTAGGAAGCTCTATACTGTGCTCCTAATCGGGAAGAATCATTGGGGTAACGGATAGTCAAAGTGTCTACCCTTTCTTTTTCATTATAACTTTTGCTAAAAGGTGGATGCGTGGGTCGGAGGCGTCATCGGTGTTTCTCGGGAGTTTGATATGACGCCGCTTAATATGCAATAACAATGAAAAAGGAAAGTGTTTTACATGTAGCTTTTTTTCTTTAAAGTATTTAACTAATATTTGCGACGATTTATGAATTTAGTCATAGTTATTACCCGGGTATTAGAGTTATTTGCCAGCATTTACTCATAAAGGTTCTTCCCTCAATTTCAAATGATCTCAATTGGCAAGATCAATTTCTACTCGACTTACAGCTAAATCATAATTACTTGCATTTTTATACTCAGCACATCCAGCAAAGGCTTCTCTCCTTCTCGTTGAATTTGAGGTATATCGAATACATTCAAACAGATATGGTTGATTGAATAAAAAACGTAATCATATTAGTTCATGTGATATAATACATATATCGTTTCATGTTTAAAAATGACTACTTACATATCAACAACGAAGCTTATCGGATTAAAAAGTGCAAGGGAAGTGTTTAGCTATTGTTATTCTTATTATACGAGCTGCTGCTAATCATACGATCAGCCTACCTGCAAAGACTGAATAGTTGCCATTAAGTTTTTGTCTGTATAATTCCCTATTTAATTATTCATGGATGCATAACTGCCATTTGTTTCCCTTACATTTCGAAAGCTTTAAACCTGTGGAGACTCGATAATACAAAGCACAATTTAGGTCTCCGTGGCCATTTGAGAGGCGTTGCAATACATAACAATTCTTTAAAAGAGAGCTATGCGTCTGACCAACCCAATAATGTAAACGCAACATCCCAACAAATTACTCTTATTGCAAGCCAAAACCACAGACTACGTCTACCCAAAGCTTATTGATGGATTGTCTACGGTTATATATGTGGTTGAATTCTTCCTTGAGAAAAATTTCATAGAGCTACGTGTCTGACCAACCCATAATGCAAACTCAGACATCCGAACAAATCACTCTTATTGCAACCGAAGCCACAGACTACGTCTACCCAAGCTTATTGATGGATTTTCTACTGTTATATATGAAGTTGAATTCTTCACTGAGAAAAATTTCATAGATGTGTCGCAAATTTAGCTCAATATATGTGGGAAATAAGATCCTGATAAACTACATTCTGCATTGTAACCAGTATTTGAATAGCACAAACCATATGGTCCAACAAATGCAAGGGATGCATTGATGAGATTACAATCAGTTATAGGTTTTAGTTTAGTTCAGATAAGAAAATCGCTTGTAAGATTTTTCCAACATCATATGGATTAGAGGATATGATAACTATTTCTGGTCGTCCACTCCGATCGTAAAAAATGACGGAAACTCTTATCCAAGACACGGCATTATTGAGTTTAACTTAAATCTCAGACAGTTTTTCATGTTAGTGAGCTAAAAGTTTAAAAAAAAAGTGTAGCAGTGCTTTAGGTGTGTATTGCGTGCACTGACTACAGCAACTCTTTTCCAGATCTTATTATCGTTTACTTGGCTTCGACATAAACAAAAGCTTTTTTTCTATTTGCCTGATAATAATTGGCGGGGAAAAAAACCTACTGTGTTAATATTTAAATATTCAGTACATCACGAGTTCTTTTAAAAGACGAAAACCTTTAAGAAATAACACCATATGAACAACTAATGTTATTTCTTGATTTATTAACTAATTTTCTGTTGCGTGTCTACACCTTTCTATAGCTTGGTGTTTTTCCCAGTATTCAGAATTCCATGTATGCCCAACACGTTGCTCTTTGTTAAGAACTTCTATAAATATACGGTGACCGACTTCTACGTTGATGCTTCACGCAGTGCGTGATCGGCAAGAAAGATTTACTTTAGTTTTCGTTCACTGATATTTCCTAGATGCGTAAAACTAGTAAAATATATTTCATGACAAATAGATGCATAAAGGAACAATTCATACAGGTAAGGTGTTATATATAAGACACTGAGCCTTTTTCCGGTTAGACATGTAGACAAACCACAAAATATTTGGCGCTTCAAATCACCACCAATGATTTAGAAACTTTAAAATAATGTAATATGAAATGGAAAAGGAGTAGTAAACTGCTACAATAGGGCTTACTAGTTTTGGAGTTTCAGATCGAGACAACTTTAGTCTAGAATCGTCGAAAATTTATTAATATAATTATAAAAGCATCAAATTATTCTTTTCATTCGAGTCTCAGCAACTCTGAAACGTGGAGTAACTGGAAAAACTTGATATTTTACAATAGGAACACCATATATAGGGGCCGTCGGACCAAATCAAATAAAGGAAATCACATAAAGAGTGAAGATAGTCCGAAATTTCGCCTTGGCTAAGTAAAAGCATTTATTCAGGTCCTCGAAAACCCATTTACTCGAGTCATTGTCCACTTCCCTCGCTGGTTTGCCATATGTGACAGTCGGGAAATGCTGTATAGAAATGCTAATAGCTAGGTGGCACTTTGTTATAATTTCCTGTTAATTTCTGGTAAGCATTCACAACATATTGCGTTATATGTATCTTCCTGCGTTTTTTGCATGTTAAATGCCCGGTTATAATTTTTACGAAATGGTATGAGCAATCGTTCCTCAAAATAGCAGGAAGTTTCATTTCTTACTTCTCCTTTGTTATAATTAAAATGCAATGATGGCTTCTGTATATAAATTAAACCTGGTCTGGTCATATAAGTCAGTTTTTCCAATCGAAATTTTATATTTTCCTGATTTCTTTGATGGTTAGCTAATGTGCTGTGCAGATCATTCTAGTTTCTTCATAATGACCTATACGTTTATGACCTAACAAACCCTCAAAGCCTAGCTCGAAACTGTTTAATCTTAATGAGGATAATTGGTCATATGAAGAATACATGGTGTTTAGTATTTTAAACTACCAAACTAACATTCTCCCTATAGCCTATACTTCAAGGTCCGCACCACTTAACAAATTAAGTCTTTACACTAATAGCTAACTGGCTGAGGTTGAGTAAACAAGCCGGCTTCTTTTTTAACGCTTATAGATAAAGGTGCTGGCCTCAGATTTTCTCTAACTCTGTCTATTGCTTGACTGTCAAGGGAAAGGATGATCGCTGTCAAACCCCATTGTGTGCATACATTGTTTGTTTCTTTAACAAGCCGACCAGTCCATTTTGAAAATATTTCAACGATAAAATATTAACTGCATCTATTTTTATTTTACATAGAAGCCCCGGGAAATTAGGGATCTCGTTAACTATATGCCAATTTCGTCCTAGCCACAAATTGTTCAACAATTAGCAAGAAATGCATGTGACCTTGTCGAGCATTTGATATTTGAATACTGCTTGTTTTCCTTTCTTGGCAATTAAGACAATGAACTTCGGAAAAGAAGCACGGAAAACATAGCCCTCGTTACGGGACTGAAACTGTCTGAATGTTTGCCATGTTCAATATTGTCGTCTTAACCTTCAGTTTCGCCTCGAGTCATTTCTGTTTTTACCCCCTGAACTGGAGCATGACTCCTACGCAGCGTTATCTACTTACGCTAGTACCTAGTAACTCTTGGTACAAATCATGCTTTATTCCATTTCCGCAGTTATTTTCAGAAATACCTTCATTGTTCACTCTCATTCGTAACGCTGGCGAGTGTGTGGATCGTAACAAATATTTTTTCACATGGTTCTCTCTCGCCCAAATTAAATTTTTCATAAATGTTTTATTAAACGGACATCAATGAATCGAGATATTTTTCCTCGCTTTTAAAATCGCAGTATATTCATTCCCACAGTTAACATCGCTCCATGTGAAACAACTTCTATGCCTACCCAGTCTTTTACGGGTTCAACCTGTGTTTCAGATATAATATTAATGGTAATGTCGAACTATCTGTTTGATAAATTATAATTTGCTAATGTATGTGACAGTAAATCAGTGAGATTGGGATCGAGTTAACGCACATAAAAATGTTGTGGCGAAAATTTCAGGTATAGCTATGAATCCATGGTAAAATTAAGTTTAGCGATTTTGAAAGACTGCTTAAGTTTTTTACATTTTGTATATTTAATGTGGAGACAAGAAAAAGCGGTCATTGTTTTTCACTAGGATTAACTGCATCATTCTGAAACAATGAAAGAGCTTTGGTTGTAGGCTGACTGGGCTCGACTTTATGCACAGTTAAGTAGAAAACGCCTTCTAATTCGTCTAAATGATGCGATTTCTAGTTTTGCAGCCTCTCTCCTAACCCTAACTAGCCTGACAGTATCCTCGCACTGCGTACACATGTTTTAGACATGTGCGCATTTCCGAAATTAACTTGTAAAACACTATCTACGTAAAAACACTCCTTTCTTGTATTGTAGAATTACGTCCCCTACAGCGCCGACACGAAACGTCTTATTTTGTGTCGGCTTTTCTAAATCGGCGACTAAGTTATGTTACATATGCGAATAAGGTATCAATTATTGATGACATTTTCTCTTGATACAGAGGATCCTATTCTTTTGTTCTTGTCATGCAGTTGTGATAATTTAATATGGCTGTGCTAGAGATAGGTGTTTTTGTGAAAGTTGCTTAAAACTCCACAATGGTAATGCATTTTAGTTACACAAGTTCTAGAGACGTAGAACCATAACCCGTGAAAAGAACGGAAACTACTCCACCAGCAAACTTGAGAAGTCAAATTGCCGACGTCTAGAAGGGAAGCAATACTAAGACTGTCCCTCGTGACTGCTAGACAACACTTGCGTTTCAAGTGGGCCTGCCTTTGGGCGGCATTATAGAAATGTTAAAAAGCGGCAGCCAGTCAAACAATTGCACCTCAAATAAGCTAATGATCAATCGCATTGGGAGTTGTGTTGTTAAGGACAGTGATGTGTGGTCAACAAAGAGAAAAACCGTCTCAGCTTTGGTAAAAAACATACCTGATTAAAAATAAAATGTATTTCAACACCGCTCAGCATCACAATTCCAAAACTTAACTGAAAGACAGTTATAGGTTGTGGGATTTTAATTGCGTACTACTTGAATCTTAACTACAGTCAAGTTTGGCCATTTGTTGAAATGTAATTCGTTTCAGTGTGTAACTGATTACGTGCCTAAGATGGATCAAGGATAAGTTGAAAAGCAATCTCCAATAATGTGCTTTGAAGCAGTAAGTAAACTAAAGTAAGGACTTGACTTTACTGTAAAAACCCAATGAATATCAAGTCGCTTTCTTCCACCACGACATTGAAATCCTGGCAAACTGCTGAATCAAATATATTTACTAGCTTCTTGGACAAAGTAAAAAAGTCAACTACTATGCTAGAACCTCAATGAATAAATTTTAAAACATGAAAAGACGTGTTAAAAGGTTTAAAGTGCCCCCGTTTTAAATACTGATTAAACATTTATTTCTTTCATTTGGTTAGATCAATAATTGATGAGTTTAAATGCGAGTTAGTTCTAGATCTCAACAGGGGAACGATAACTATGTTAAATTAAAACTACTTTACAGCAAAAGAATGTACTTCTCAATACAGCTGTTTCGTATGTTGTAAGTATAAAAGAATGGAATTATGCATTAGCATGTCTCATGAACTTGTCCACTTATCTCACGAGTAATGTAGATCAGCCAAAGTAGGCAAGTTTATGTAATTTTTTTCAAGTATGTGTTATATCCGTAAAAGTCAGAACAAAATGACATAAATTACCGAGTTTAGGTATGTGGTGAATTCTAATTACGTAACAATTTTTTTTGGTGAAAGAAGTACAAACTCACAATGCTGTCAAAGATCCCATTTCCTTATTTCTGGATTCCTACAATCTACAAAATTTCTTCTCTGAGAACATGTGTTCACGTAGATTGTACGAATCTCACAATCATTATATTAATATATTGTTACAACTAGTCAATTTACTTTAGACCGAATCGATGAAATTTTTCGTAAAAGTGTAGTTCCCCTGATAAGTACTTATCATATTCGTAATTCGTGCGTCTTCCCATACTTTCCTGCTAGGAAAGGGGTTACTACAAACTTCAATTAACTCTTTCCCGGCATGATCAGATATCCATAATTTTACTCTGGCTATAACACCAGACTCGTCAAGAGAAAGGGAAAGCATTAATGTATTGGCAGCTTTTCTAAATATTTTAATGGAAATTGTCTCAGAAAAGATTTTCTTATGCAGATTTTGAGGGGCAAGAGATTGGGTATCTCGAGAAAAATGACGAAATATGTCCATATTGTTGCTTTAAATCTGCTGTCTTTTAAAATTTAACTGCTACATGCGAACGGCTGCTTAAATGGACGGAACTGGAGCTTATAGGTTTCCGACATTTTTAAAGAGTTTCATCAACAGTTTCGAAATTTTTAATGCCGACACATGACAACTTTCTGCGTCGAGAACGTTTTTGAAAGTAATTTCAGAAAATAAATTACATTTTCATAAACTTGATATGAAATTAACAGTGACTGGTCAATTACCTTGTTTGTAGAAGCCTATTTGTTCTTTGTACAAAAAAACACTAAATGATTGGTTGACAGCTCTCCAAGGAGAATTGGGCATTTAATATTTAAATTAAATTTGATTGTTAACTACCTAGTTCCTTATTTATTTCATGATATAAACGTGTACTCTGTGATTCTTGTAGTGTGAGTCTTGTCTGATCTTCGGTCTCGGCCTTTCAAATCAGCTACAGAGGTACTACCAAACTTTTTCTTGTGTGCTTTATTTTGTATCAGACTATGGAAACACGTCAAAGCAGTTTCTATTTCTTATAGTTGCAAAAGTATTTTTTATGGAGATCTGGAACATTTTAGATTATTTTGATAAGACTATTTGTTTATTTAAAACCCCATTTGTAGCCATTTTCCATTGAGATAACTCTACAAAAATCTATCATTAGTTTTTTGTAAAGGCAGAGATTTATTGAAATTTTAACATTTATTAAGAAACAAAACGCAATATTACGTCAGAAATGGGTAACAGCAAACCGATCGATGACATTTAAATTTAAAAATTTCTAAATCGTTATTTTCAGTAACCTGGGCTAAGTTTAAACTTTACCGATCCATGACGTAAAATAGTAGCGAGTGGACGTTACAAGTTTTATCCAAGGTCTACCAAGAAAGACTTCTGTTTGATTTTCAGACTTCTCTACTTGGTATAACTGAAGACATTGCCGTAGTACTGAGGCAGGGTAGCTCTCCTCCCGACTTTTTTGCCAATAGATGTATAGAAGTACAAAAACGTTCTAATTTTAGAAAAAGAGGTGAAGCTTTAATTTTCTTACCTGTCATCTATATTATTTCGTTACTTCTTGTAAAACGATAAAGCAAATAGGAACCAGAAGCTTACCTCACCGGGCTCATTTATACTTATGTAATGATGCAGATGCAGAGATAGTGTCACAGGGTAGAGCGGGCGCAAGACTTGTCTTCAGAAAATCTTTCACTAATCTCACAGGAAAGCTAAAAGTTCAACAAATATCAATTTGAATAAAAAATTTCGAACATATATTTACCCAGGCAAAATATCAAATGTTCCCCTATCCCATCCTTAAAATATATTGTGATACTTGTCATTTAGTTGTACTAGTTATTTCCATAGTTGGACCCCCTCTCAAAACGTGAGGTAATTCTGAAAATGGTTGAAAAGGAAAAGTAAAATTTTTAAGTGAAGAGGAGGAAACCAGAGTACGGCACATATTCTGCACTTATTAAAACGATCTGTTGTCTGCAGTTACCTTTTCGACCTATCCAAGATACTGGTACATAGAAGCAGAAGGACATAAAAAATCCATTTTGCTGAATAAAACACGTGATGGGGCATGGATAACTTATTAAAAGGGTGGTGTAACCAGAAAGGGGGATTTGTCTAGAAGTGGATCAATACCCTTGTCTGCTACAAATTTACAGTCAAAAGTTATTTAAAAACTTGTCATTGACCGAAGCCCAAGTGTTGAACCATTGTTAGCATAACGCCCGCCGATGAAAAAAAAGTTAGAACAAATCACCAGAATTTATCACAATCGATTTAGCTTAAAGTTTATTTCTTGTCTAGATATGTTCAATCACTCAAGAACCGATTTTTCTACCAAAAAAATTGAATTTCTACCAAACATTTTCATTACGATAGCAAAAATTGGAAAAAGGACGTCGCTCCTAGCAACGACCGCGAGTTGTCAAATTGTTTTAGTATAAACCCTTTGCCAAAATAATGATGACGTGCTAATTTTGCGAACTCTGAAAAAATGGAGTTTTCCTAGTGCGAAATGCCGTCTTAATAAACTACTCCTGAATGACAAGTAAAATCGATTTAATTAATAGTGTATGAATTTTTTTCGTCCCTTACCATTACAAATCTTTATTCCATATTTTGTTGCCTTTTTAGTTTTTTCTGGAATAGAATTTTCGACAAAATTATCGAAAAATTCCTCCGAAACGTCTGCAAAACGCGAGATAGTAGCCATACTTTTTCAAGTTTGTTTTCATTTTCCCAACCATTGTCTATTACGAATAGACAGTGGTTGAGTAGCAGAATGCAGGATTTGTAACAGACGATGGTTGGGTTGATACTAAACCTGAATAGACAACGGAAAAATTAAACGTATTTGTTAATAACCAATCCAACCACAGATCGCCCAAGCTTACGGTTAGATAGTTTGTTATGTAAAGACCTTCAGCTTCTAGGATTTATCAAAATCATAACATATTTCCCCCTAATTGCTCTAAATATGGTGAAATAAAGCTTACTTACCACTATTACAAGGGCTAGCTATTTGTCTTTTCTATGTGGTTTCGGTCAAATTTTTAAATTTCTCACGTTTTAACAAGTCTCCACCCAGTAAAATAGAGTAAAGGTAGGAAGCCCGTCGAAACTATCCCAGAATAGCAAGTTATAAAGTCAGGCGAAACGATTCTATCAATGGCAGACTTAGCTAGCACCATGTCCTATAGTTGTTCCAACTGATTAACCGCCAAAATTGTCCTGTTCTTCCCTCCAAGTAGGAATACAGGAAGGAAACTTCAAACCCTTTTTACCGTTCGCGCTTTGTCGCTATAATTGGACCGACTTGTAGTGTCACCAGCGGTTTCGTGCTTGACTAAGTAACCAAGGCTTGCGTACCAATCTCCATATCTCAGTCCTCCTATATGGAGACTTAACTCCCATTCTAGTCCCCAAGGCCCTTTTCCTTCTGGCGTGCGAAAAGGACACCAGCAAGAAGAAGGCTCCGGGGACGAGAATAATGGGATCCGTATGTGCGCTTGGATGTTAGTACTCAGTGTTTTCAGACTAGTTTACCCTACATCTGACGGAACGTTCCCTTTGTCAGGGCCGTACTTAGTTTCTTCTGTCTGGGGAGACTGCTGTTCGAACAATACTATCGAAAGGGTAATTATACCAATTTTGAAGACTGGATGAAATCTTTAAGTTTCGATTTCCTTGAAATATAGGTTAGTTAAAACGTGTAAAGTGAAAACATGCACTTTACGCAAATTAACTCTTTCTTGACTACTTGAACAATGAAAATTCGATGACCTTGGTGGTAGGATCTACATGTACCTCCATGATCATCCTCATCTTAGACAATTCAAGAGCTATACTCATAATAGCCCTGTTCAGTCATAATAGATTCTTCTTAAGTTAACGTAATATGAAGAGTTTGAGAGAAACACCTGCACGTTTCAGTAATTCCATCGGTAAAATGGAGACGGTGGGGCAAACGTTACCCTGTTGGTGAAACATATTGAAAGTAGTACTGTTCGTCGATAAAGCAGGCTAACTTGGTAGGTTAGGCAGACGGCTGTGACACCGTTCCCACTAAAACTGGTCACGGTTTACTACTGCATGTAAATGGAAGGTGGAAAACATACGCGAGAATGGGTTGATTCATCTGTCAGGGTGTTCCTAGCGTTAGGTTTAGCATATACTTCTGCTCATATCTCGTAAACTTCTGTAAACAGGCCGTTACACTAAGTTCGATCGGGGATCAGTTGGTGAAATGTCTCGTTATAGAGATATGCCATAAAGAACCTATCACTTAGTTTCGATCACGTCGTACCAATATGCGGATGACCTTATCCATTTGATCCTCAAAACTAGAAGTGTAAAGCTGGTTTCTCATCTATATAAATTCAGTGGCATTAAGATAAGTTTCTTTCGTGTGGCAAAAATTACATCTTGTATTGAGGGTTTTCTTTTGGGGTTTTTTCGATACATATAACCACATTTTATTTTTTGCAGCTGATCACTGTACATTATATATTTAGGTATGTATCAACAAAGTTACGTGTGCTGCAACATATAAATATAAGTAGTAATCGTTCTGAAGTAGAAATTATTGTACCTGTTTGCCGTTCATCTGTTCAGACCTTTTGGAAGACAAGACTATCTTCCAATCCTCAAATTCCTCAACAACAGCGAAAACGAAAATACCTTAATAATATTTGAAAAGCGGACACAAAAACAGTCAAAGTCATTGTATCTGACCGATTTATTTGGTCCTGAAACAAAGCCACCTAAGTGTAAAAGTTTTTAAGTTGTCTTGGATGCTTAATGAGCCTTTCGTTTTTGTTAATAAAAAAATGAACGAGCGGAAGTTAAATTGTGCGTGAGAAGTTATAAAATAAGTAGCTACAAAAAGAACATACCGTGTTTTCAAGGGAAATGTATGAATGATTAATTAAATGTCGATGACGACGTAAGTGGTCGAACAATCTTCCGAGCCAAGGGCTCATGTAAAAAGCATTCGACAAACTTTACAATTATTACTTTAAAATACACAAACTGGTTCATCCTAAAATTCTTTATTTACATTATAGATATAAAAAACATAAGAAAACATATCAGTATGAATAAAAAGTATCAATGATAAGAATATGCAAAATTATACCAGACATATTGAACACTTACAGCCGTTCTTAATATCTTTGATGTCTACAGAGTCAATCATCATTTTGAAATACTTAACTGAAGTTGACCATTTCACATGTACAGGTAACTTATTGCATGCATGTTTTTAACTTATTATGTAAGTACGACTATTGTTGTTAATACATTTAGAAGTAATTGTTAATGGCTGTTTATATCTTCTATGTTCAAGTGAGCGCATGCCGGCTATTTGTAGCACCTTTTCATAATCTGTATCTTTATTAACTTCCAGTAGTACTCTTTGTGCGTAATAGTTCGTAAACTGCAGCTTCTTTTTAATCCCCAATAACAACGGACTGCAATATTTCAAATGTGGCAAAACGAAGGTCTGATATAGAGGGATAGCTGTACTCGGAGGAATAATGCGCTTTAGTCGTCTCAATGACCCTGCTTTGGTATATGATTTTCCTCTAATTTCATTGACATATTCTTTAAACGACAGTTTACAGTTTAAGGTAACCCCTAGCATTTTTAAAGTATCCTTTAGTGTTGTATGCATATTATCGATGACAATATTGTAGTTGTAAAGAGACATCTTAAAAATCATGGACTGAGTTTTATCCGGATTTATGGACAGCTAATTTTCTGTAGACCAATTACTTATATCTCTCAAGTCATCGTTTTAAGTAAATTGAATTACCACAGAAAATATACATTGACAACTTTGTACCAAAAACACCTGACCTACTGATTGATATTTCTTTCACAAAAATATACAGTAGGGTTTTAAAAACTGGGGAAAAAAACTTTTGTTGGGTAAAAGTAACGCAAAATTATATTTAAAAAGGCTTTTTTGCGTATTTCAAAACTACTTCACAAAATTTCCACATTACTTCTGAATGAAATATGTCGAAAAGTTAAAAGTTGATTCAAGATTTTGAAGATGTATTTTATTTTTAGTTTTCAAGTGACGTGGTTTAAAAATTTATAGCGAAACAAAATTAAGATAATCATAATTGCCCGCTACAACAAATGATAATTAAATTTGTTACTATTCAAAACAGGTTTTTATTGTTTTACATTACGACCCTTTTGTCTATGGCAGTAGATACAATAAATAAAATATTTAAGACAAAATGTCCGGAACAGTCTGTCATTACCAACATTCCAGCCTTGGTTGAGCACACCAAAAAGTTTACAAGCAAAGTTATAAAGCAATGGTAAAAAATAGTTCTTTCTCAAAAACAAAAATATTTTAAGCGTGATAGCAAATACGATAATGAAGGAGATCCACGAAGAAGCTTCAAGGACGCTATCATATCTGCTAGATATTACAATATGAACTTAGCTTGACCCTTTGTTGCATTTCTTAGTTCACTAAACAACGTCATAAAATGGCCACAATGACTTGGATACTAAAAAGTAGTCGGTCTTCTCGTGCTGAAGGTGAGAAAGATCCATCCGATTACTTCGTAGTGTCCACCATTAATGCTTTGCAAGTGTTTGCTATAACAGTCAACATGATTATCGATTATCTCCTTTGAAAACGCTTAATAAATGTCAACCTACAGTATGTAGTGGTGCCACGTGTGGTTCTATTTCCCGATGACTTGTTTCTTTAAGGAGCCAATGCGGATTCTTGAAACAGGATCAAACTCTGAACGTCGAGTTACTTTTTTTTGAAAAAAGGGTTGGGAAACTGTCGAAACCTAGGATAGAAAAGATTGACCTTTCAATCGAAAGTTTTTTTATAATTATGCGGTGATTATATGGTAAAAGTGATCGTGTGACCCAAAGCTGAATGAACTGAGAAAAGAGCTTCAGCAACACACGTTCTTAAGTTCCGAAAGACAACCAGAAAAACTAATAAAGAAGTGCTTTTGAATTCTGGGTAGGGTGTTTTTTAATAGAATTTCACATTCAAAAATTGATAAATAATATAAAAATCTGAATAGAGATCATAGAATGCCTAATCAATGGGTCAAGCAGCGGTAAACCTGTCAGATGTTTAAGTTTAAGGAGTGGCCTTGTCTTGAGAGCGTGAAAACGCCGTTAAGCTGTATATATAATCAAAGGAGATGTTTTAGGTTGTGTACCCTTTTTGCGACAAAGTCGAGCTAGTTAAAATTTCATGTCAAATTTTACGTGTTTAATAGCCATTTTCAAAGAGATTATGAAGAGAAAACGCAAACAATAACAAGGCAACAACACCCACAACCTTGCCCTAATAACATGGGAACTCGTAGAAGTGTAGAACGTGAGATGACTTGTGTCACTGTTTCACTGGTGGTATCGCAAAGCTAACTTGCGGTAACTTGTATTTTCGTTTGATACGTGCTTCACTGACGTCTGTCTAATGGGCTGATTACATGGAGAGTTTTCAGCCCGGGTTCATAAACAAATTACTTAAAATCGACATGTCAAAAATTCCAACCTGGACTGAAATTTCCACCTTTTGCCGCTACCTGGACTAAAATTTTCAGCCAGGTTGAAAAGTCCCATGTAATCGCACAACCAAAATTTTAGTCCGGGCTGAAACCTGGAAAACAAATCGGAAGTATTTCAAATTATGAAAATAACAAAGACTACCTCGTGAATGCCCTGTAGATTTCAAGAGTCATGATGAGAGAGTCATGATGTTCCACAATGGTTAGCTGCAGACACTGTATGAATGTATGTGTAGCTGCAAAGTAAAAATATGGAATGACAATTAGTAAAAACATCTTTACAATAAAATTATTACAACTGCAATCCGCTACGATGGGTAGCTGTGCTGTAATATCCATGCTGTAATGTTATTTATGAAAAGATGAATTTTGAAGCACGGGTCATTGACATACTATAGTATGTCATATGCTGTGACATACAATAGTTACACGACGTACACAACTATCGATTAGAGTTCACAAAGTAAGCTTGGGAAATATTATAATTTTTTATTGGAACTTAAGCTATTAAGTTAAGCATAAGCTTTAGTATGAGAAAAGGCAAACTATAATATTTTGAACTGCCGGAACTTAGATCGACAAATCATAGCGGAACCTTATAACCTCCACTCAAGGATTAATCGTTCAGAAAACATGGTCTGATGATGCTACAGAAAACCTATACAGAGTTGAAATTATAGAAGATTTTTTGTGTCTTCCTTAAATATTGTTCGTTCCGAGCTGCTGGCTTTCTCTCGATAACAAACTTAAATCGCTTGGAGATTTTGACCTGTTGAAGAAATTCGGTACTGAAGAACTTGGTTTGGAAGGTAAATGGTCTTCTTCCAGAAACAGTGCAAACTTGTTTAAAAGGGACCGATTAGTCTTGAGCAGGTATCCTGATATACCTTTTGCTAGTCATTGACGCAAAATATTCATTCATTTGTGCCGAGCGTTGGTTCAATAAAATCACTGTACATTCATTAACGCCATACTAAACTTCATTAAAGCGGAGTAAACCTTCAATAGCGCGTTTAATATATGCATGAACATTCAATAGCATCAAGATGCAATCTATAGCACCTTTGGACATTCGTGCACACGGAATGTAACGTCAATAGCACGAACTGACAAGCCATACCATTTATGGACAATCTATCGTTGAACATGGACTTTCATTAGCACAATTTCCATAATCCCTAAAATTCATTCGAGCATTTAACACAAACAATAGTTTGAATGGAATATTCGTTTATTGAACACAGACAAACAATAGCATGGTGCGAAACAACATTTATAAACAAAGAGCAATCATTACAACTTGGAGAAAGACTGCGTTTTTGGATACACTGCAGCAAGGCATTTGAGGTCACAACAAGATTTTTCCGTGTAAAACGTGTTTTGGAAAGTTTAAAACTGTATAAACGCATGGTTTGACATCGCTTTTGGCTTAGTCGATAGGATGCCACCAAGAAGACGCATTTCACTAGAACAACGTGAACAACTTGTCAGAGCTTTTGAGGACTAGCATGAAGACTACCTCGCAGTGGCGGACATGATAGGAGTGAATAGATCAACTGCAAAGGGTATCGTAGCAGGATATGTGAGAGAAGGGCGAATCGCAGAAAGACCACGTGGTGGTAAAAACAACGTTCGCATTGATGAAGAAAATCAATGCATCGTCAACGAAAATTGCCTTCTGACGCTGTCACAAATCAACTAAGAGTTACGCCAACGTCTGCCAAATAAGCCTGAAATCCACATCCGCACGGTCTCGAGAACCTTGCAAGGTATGCTGTATCGAGTTAAACTAGCGAGACCTCTACCAGCTGAGA
Source organism: Nanipora kamurai (assembly GCA_036872915.1). NCBI lineage: Eukaryota > Metazoa > Cnidaria > Anthozoa > Scleralcyonacea > Helioporidae > Nanipora > Nanipora kamurai. The sequence continues at coordinate 304,843 of JBAHVQ010000302.1, read as the reverse complement.
GAAACCGACCAGATGTGACTCATAAACGATACGACTACACTAGTTGGTTTATGAGGAATGCTGTGATGAAACACTGTGTTTTCATCGACGAATGCGTCTACTATATGTGGAACGGCCAGAAACCAAGGAAGAGCCAGAACCATAGAGAGGGCGTATCGACAAGTATGCGGGCAAAGAGGGCGTAAGTTTACCGTGGCACTTGCCATTTCTCCAGCCAATGGCCTCGTATTCCTTTCAGCAATTATTGGTGGTATGAATGCACAGAGGTTCAGTGACTTCTTGGCTCAGACAAGGCTGAATCTCGACCCTGATGAA
>JBAHVQ010000302.1:277844-303455 GCA_036872915.1 Nanipora kamurai | reverse complement strand
CCTGTTGTATGCGTAATGAGGATAATACGGGATTTAAATTCCCTATGAGAACAATAGAAAACGAGGCGATCATGGTATTAGTGAACAAATAATATGTTTCTACCTCTGGGATCTGTGGAAATTTCAAGCCTTGATACCATGGCCTTCACAATTTCGTCGGTACCTGGAATGTAGTATTCACTTGCTTCTCTGACAGGTTTACCTCTGTAAATAGTAATGGTAAACGTGTATCGATAACGAGCAACATTCATAGATTTGAAGAGCAACCCATACTTTGCTGGTTTACTGGGACTGAACTGCTTGAAACTGATTTGATTTCTCATCGGGTAAAGAGTTTCGTCCATGGACAAATAATCATTTGGAATGACAACACTGACACAAGGGCTGTTGAAAATTTCCGAAATTTCTCGAAATGCTGCGAATCTATCATGATCCCACCTTTCTGATGTAGCTGCTTCATCATCAAACCGAATATTAGCCGTCCAAAACTTCAATCAATTCTTTGCTATTGTTGCACTGAACACTGGATCTTCAGTTATGGCGTTGAACGGAGTATATATTTTAAATCTTTTATGTATATTAAACCTTTTAGGTATGTAAGACCAATAAAGAGCAGTAATTTCTTGGTCAGTTGTAAGTCCAAGATATAAATTCTTGTGGAATACTTTCTCTCACTTTCGATATTCTAGCATTTCTTCTGTTGACAATGAATGAAATGATTTCAGCAGTAAAGATTAATAAATTCCAGCATTCTTTAGGCTCGTCTACTCGTCTTATAGGACCTCTCGCACCAACTCTGCCGTGAATAACATCTGAATGACCTTGTCTTCCTGTTTGAATGGGCTGTTCATTTGACCATTTCATCTTTACCCCAGGACCGTTTTTTTTCTTAGGCTTCTGGAGATAGCTTGTGTAAACCTTTTCATTTGCTGGTCGCGCAATAGAAGTATAATTTGAATCATCAAGAGAAGAATGAATGTCTTTGACAAGATTTTTAGGCGTTAGAAGCCTCCTCTTTATGTATGATCAGTGGATAACTTTGATTCAATTCAGCATCACTTTCAGCTTGTTCTCTGTCAAGAATTTCAGGCCGAGTTGTGGGTGAAATATCTTCAATGTCTGATTCTGAACGAAAACCGAAAGAGTTTAGCTCTTCTAAATCATTATTATCAACGTCAGAGTGTAGAAAAAAACGTTACAATACATCATCTGCACTCAGATTGCAGCTACACATCTTTATTACTCAATATTTCATGGGCGCTGCCATCTTGGATTACCCACAATGTACTGGTACGCCTAAATTACAAGCTATCCTCAAGTACTGTTAGTAATTGCCTTCTAGCCACATATGGGTTAAAATAAGAACGTTCTGTCGCAGATTTATAAGATTTGAAAGACAACACAAAATATAATCGGGAGAAAACCTCAGCATTTAAAATCAGCGCGGGCAGATTCTGCCCCCAAGTCTAGATAGGGTTAAAATACAAACTACTCTGCAACCCGATTTATATTTCTGGTGTGCCTATCGAGTTGGTGTTTTCTTTTAAATTGCTTGGGATTTTAATTAGTGAAGATCTTACCTGGAATGTCCACGGGGACTACGTCATAAAGAAAGGTAATCGTCTCTACGCCTTTCGACAACTGAAGAAAACAGTATCAAGTGAAGCTGACCTTGGTGTCTACTGTTTAATTGTGCGATCTGGTATAGAGTACGCTTCCCCCGCCTGGCCTAACGTGTCATCCACTTTGTCTGATTCCACTGAGTCTATTGAAAAACGAGCAGTCAGGATCATGTACCCCGATATGTCGTACATGGAGGAATTAGCTCCAACTACGCTTGAAACCTTGAGTCATCTTCTACGCAAATCTTGCGAGAAATTTATTAATAAATGAAGATCTGAAAGGCCATTCGATAATCTTATTATAAACATCATTAAAGTAAGGCCTCGCGAGGTAGATCATGGCTATCCCCGCCGATTACAACGTCCGAACACGATTAGTAATAATACTGAATGATTCAGGATTTTTATTACAGTAAAATACTATTAATGTTGCATAATATCTATTTATTAATGATCAAAATACCATGTAATTCAGTTTTTGCTGCAATGCAGATTTATTATTATTATTATTATTATTATTATTATTATTATGATTATTATGATTATTATGATTATTATGATTATTATGATTATTATGATTATTATGATTATTATGATTATTATTATTAATATTATTATTAAAAATTGAAGTTCCGACGAAGGGGCCTTCACTCAAAACATCAGGTTTTTTTAGATTTAAATTCCGCAGCAATTTCCCAGCCCTTTTGTTTTTCTACAAATCGTCCAAAACTGCCTACACAGTTTACATCATATTTTTTTCTACGTTTGTAAAACATTTTGAACTTCACGTACAACGAACTACAAAATCTTTGTCAACACAGCACATTCATTGTTTCATATTAATTTGCTTTGTAGCAGTCAAGAGTCAATTAAGCTAGTAATCACCGTAAACTCCTGAAAAGGAGCACAGAGAATAACGTACATTTGCCTGAAAAGGGTCTAAAGCATAATTTTGAGGGAGGAAAACGGGTTTTCGGAGAGGGCTGTTCATCGCATAATGTGATTGAGCCAACGCCATTTCTCTTTCCGCAGCTAGTTTTCTTTTCCATTTCGTCCTCCTGTTCTGAAACCATATTTTAATTTGCGTTTCCGATAGTTTAAGGATGGCGGCTAACTCCATTCTACGGCAAACGCTGAGATATCTGTTGTTCTCAAACTCTTGCTCCAGAACTTTTATTTGATGAGATGAAAAAGCGGTTCGCTTGCGTTTCTTCGGAGCACAAGGCAAGTTGTCTTCTTCGTTTGATTTTCCCAATTTCGGTAAGTCGTAGTGTGATAAAGACACTGTAAGGTTAATAACAACCTCATCATCAAATTATAAAGATATAACCCAAACTTTGATTGGCTGGGCAGAACAACAATACGTTTTAAAATCACATTCTTATTAAAGTCTTAGGAAATTTTTGCTGATCAAACTGTGGAACGCCATGGACTCAGAAGAACTCTGCGTTCCATACGGGACTCGAACCTGCAACCTTCTGACCATTGAGCCACTAGAACTCAGACGACAGAGCAAGGTAACTTTTGATATTTAAACCTGGGACGAGCCAGTCGGCAATGACTTGCTGGACTGCAAGCGGTTAGAGGTCGGCAAATCTTCAGTTGGATGTCAATTTTGAATTTTGAGTTGCAGTTGGATACCATTTAAGTCTTAGGAAATTTTTGCTGATCAAACTGTGGAAGCCATGGACTGAGAAAAACTCTGAGTTCCATACGGGACTCGAACTCGCAACCTTCTGAATGCCAGCCATTGAGCCAACCAGAACTCAGACGGCAGAGCAAGGTTACTTTTGGTATTTAAACCTGGGACGAGCCAGTCGGCAATGACTTGCTGCACTGCAAGCCGTTAGATGTTGGCAAATCTTCAGTTGGATGTCAATTTTGAATTTAATAGTATCAAATTGCAACTCAAAATTCAAAATTCACATTCTTATTGGTACACGTATCACCGTGCAAACGCAAACCTTTGGTGTAATTTAAGATAGTTTACTTTAAGCTAGCTTAAATTTTGGTGCTTTACAGCTTTACGGTACTTTACAAAAAACAATAGTTAGAATGTTAAATATTAAAAAGTTGTTTCTTCAGAAGATTTTCAAGTTTTTAAAGTGAGTTAGTCTGTTTAGTGTTCGCCTCTAGTTTGTGTTAGTTTTTCGAAGCATTGCAAAACGACCATTTATGTAAATGTAAAATGCTAGGTTAGCAGTGTTGAGCGACGTGTATGAGACCAAAAGGGTTAGGAAACTGCCAAGAAAGTTTAAAATAGTAGAACAATGACCAGTCGTGGGAGTTAAACGTAAAATGACATAAAAAGCAGGTGATATTTTTATTGGCGAAAAAATCATGTGACAAAGTAGCGACTAATAATATTGAAAAATCGACAACAAAATTAAATGACGAGCTGTAAATGATGGAAAGATATTTGCTCTTTAAAACGTTGATCAGTAAAGCAAAAAAGCGAACCCGACAGAGGCCACAAGGGAATGGTAATGCCAAAAACTTAAAGTAAGAAAAACAAGGGAACAAGGTGTACAAGCCAATGCTTTTTTATCCGCAAATGCCAGAAAAATACATTAACTTGTAAGGGGGTAAACGTCACTGAAAATCTAACCACGGTATAAGGAAATAAAGAATGCAAGCTAATGTTTTGATTCTTTCATGCTAGACAAATCGTTGACTTGCGAGGGGATAAATGACACAAACTAATAAGATTTTTGAGGGAATAAACCTCACAAGCGCTCATTTTTATCCGCAAATGCTGGACAAAAACAGTAACTTAGTGAGAGATTAAATGAAAGAGAAGTTTGAGCGGATTTGTCAACATCGTTGTTTTTTACGGAGCAAAGATTTTCAACAAATCTGTCCGAGAGACCTCAGCCAATTTAACCGTTATAGAGTTTAGAACATTTAGTACAGGATATGCAGTAAATGATGTTAGAGAAAATGCATGTTTAGTGATGTCGAATTATGAAGCCCAATTTGGGGTCGCCAGTAGCAGGTACCTTTTCTTAGTTTTGTGCCCGTTGCGACTCGTTTTCTTTAATCCCACCAACCATTATTTTATACTTAGAGTTAAAGATGGTGGGAGGCCTGCTAAAAATTTCCTCAAATAATTTTTTCCTTATACCAGTATACCTGGTATAAAAGTAAATAAATAAAATAAAATAATTAAATGAATTATAAAATTAGTAAATAAATAAATAATAATACTTCTTTACTTCTTTTTTTAAATGAAATAGATATTTGTTCGAGCACTGGAATTAAAAAAACTATTTCATAACCATTGCAAAATATGATGCAATGCAGAATGAAATTTTAAATTCTTTCTTTCAGGCTGTCGAGAATCCTCTAAAATCAACTCATCCTCAAATCTTTCAGTTCCGGACAGCACGTCGTTTTCGATCTTCCGTAAGACCTGGATCTATAGTGACATTGGTCATCCCTTTAAGATGCTTAAAGGGCACCATGCAGGGCCTCTGTCGAATCCGTCTAAACGTAATTTATGTGTTTGAGTCTCCCCTCGGTAATATCGCATGTTTTGTAATACTGTACCCTATTGCTCTATTAATAGACGCTGACAGTAAATGAACAAATGGTGATGTTTTAATTTAACATTTGTTCCAGTTTCCTGGCCTGCTGGTTGAGTTGTAAACTTTTACTATTGTTACCAACTTCCTGCTTAGATTTTATCTTGCAAAAAAATTCTAGATAATTGCATCTACATAGCATTTTACATCGTAAATGTACTTTCTTCCACGCGTTCCGTTGCTGCTCTTTCAATAAACCCATACCTGAAATTCCGTAAATTTTTTTTCGCCGTTTTCCCAGTTGATCGCTGTCAAGTTTTACAATGCATGCATCGACTGCCTAAGCGATTTGTTTTCTGTCCAAACTGGTTTTTTAAAGCATGATAGCCGTACTCACTTAACATTCATTATTTTATTGGGATAGATATGGATACGAATTGTGAAATATGATCAATGGATTTGAATTTATATCAGCTAGATTGCATGAGCTTATTCGCTGTATAAATTGCCCCAGCTTCGTGCTTGAGCGTTGTGGACCTTAAAGAGTTAACAGGCTGCTTATTAACTACAGAAGTTAGTAAGTACGAAGTATAACATAGTAATTACAATAATGATAACTTGTGGAAACTTTACATTGTCTGTAAAAGAACCAACTTTTTTTGGATATCCTGTGCATGGAAACAATAAATATTTAAATGTTATCCCAGCTTTATAACCCTAGGTAAGTGCATGGATATGCCACTTCCTGCTTTAATATATGGTTGAGACATTTATGGTTTAGCAAAATGCTTTTGATTTTGAGTTGATTTACTGATGATTTTATCCCTTTTCTTGAACTTCGATGGTGGGATGACAAAATGAACAAATATGATTAAACCGTCTAAATCAAACAGAGTTAAATCAATCGACATCCAGTGTTAATTAGTATGATCACACTGACGAGAACAAATCCTCTGATGCAATACTGAAAAACGACTGTGGCTGTCGCATGACCAAACCACAAATTACTATTCACTGAAGCTTATTAAAAAATATTAAAAATTCTATGCCAACGTCTGTTAAAATTTTGTTAGGAAATTAATAAAAAGTTACAATTTCCTACAGTTGAAATTGGTGAAGTAATAAACTTTTGTATTGCGTTGACGTATTGTATCCAGTTTTCCTTTTAAGTAAGTTAGAATATTGAAGGTGTATAACGGTGGAGGAGGGGGAGCTGTAGCCTTATTTACCTGCCAAGCTAGTCTACCTTACCAAACGACCTAGTCGAGCTGATTGCCTGACAAACAGAAACGTTTTAACATTTTACAGACAAGCCAAAGAGTTGGTTACCTGCTGGAGTCATGAGTTACCTGCGTTATACCGGACGAGTTACCGAAAAGTGAAGGAGCGGGGAATCTTAGACGTCTCACCGCATGTTACGCCCCTTCGAAACGTGGTCTTTTTCGGTTTATGTCTTATCTTGTGGTCATACCAATATTATGTAACCGTTTTGAAAATTCGTCGAATTTTAAAGGTATTAATATTTTCTTACCTTCATGTGTGCCCAGTCGATTGCTGATAACAGGATAAACCGTTGGAAGAACACCAATAACTTGTGAAGTCGTTGTACCTGCATCAGAAAAAACTTTCTCTTTATTAGACTCATTTGACTTTTCAATTTTAGGACTCGATGACGATGCCCTTCTCACATTTATGGATCCTCTTTCTTGTACTGAAGTTGTTACCTCTGAGATTGTGTCTTTCAGGATATTTTCTATGAAAAATCCCTTGTCGACATCCATTTCTTAGTGCCAAAGTTCCGTTGTATAGAACGCAAACACTGAGCAGTTCGTTTCTCTTATTATTTTAAAGATAAAGACAAGAATGATATGTTTCGTTTCCAAGAGAAGGTTTTTAAAGGTAATCCAAGTATTTTAAATTGCTATCAAGTGTTTAATCAGTAAACGAAGTGATGAAATGTTTCCTGTGCAATTATTTTTAGATTGACTTTTTGATTAGTTTACAAAGTAATTGGCAAACCCGTTCGGTACGTCGTTTATAGCATCTTATCAAATGAACCAGAAAAAATCTTTTAGAGGTAAATATGGTAGTTCAAAAACTGAAGAAACAGAAAGAGTTTCTCCTTTGATTCACGTTCAGTAATTTACAAAAAGGTTTTTGTAAGAACTAAGCTGATCTGGTTCATAAAATTTCAAATTAAATATGCTGCTCATTCAAAGCGGTTGAGGATCGAGATGTGATTTTGATCTCGGGTAACCAACAAGTCATGTTAGACTGAAGACCAATAAAAAGCATTTATGCGTAAATGATAACTGTCTGTTATCAACAGTGTGCTTAAAACTCATATATTTTTAAGTCACATAAAACACACTTCTGCTCTCGTGTAACGTTACTACATTAATTTTCACCTTTACCTCTATGGTATCACAATGATCTTCAGCTGGGTTACGCCAATGCATGTTAATTTCAAAAATTTAATTATCTTAAGGTAGGGTCGTAAACAACATATTTACATATGTTTCATGCATGCGTAGACAAATGTTTTTTGTTCGATAGCAGCCTTTCACAAAGCAAAAACATTCTAGTGTAGTGGTAGAAGACAGATGAGTGAGTCTTTGGTAATAGTTGGGAACGTATGTCAGAAGAGACTGTGCACTGCAAGCATTGACAATGATGTCATAGAACTTTCCACCAGTTTGTAATTAGTCCTAAGCAATATTTAATTGCCATTTGAACGTAGTTGTCAGACCTTTTTGTTGATATTGTAGGCCAAAAGTCCATTTGCCTAGCATATTTATAAAACACTTGTTTCTGACATACTGATATTAATTTTTTTTGTAAAAAGTTTTATCGGATCTCTAGATATACCATCACCACAGTGGAAGACGGAGCCTTCACATGACGGCATGGATGATACGACTGAATATTTCTAAATCGGAACAAACGTGGAATCGGGAAATAAGTTTGAATAATCTTTCCAACTCCATACATTAGTCAGTTTAATGTTTAAATACGCCACTCGCTAAATATGAACATTTTGGTTTACATTTAAGACTGTGTTTGGGCGCGGTGACTCTTTCGTGGGGGAGCTGTTTGGTAGAATCGACCACAGTTAATAGATATCGTTAAAAATGCCAATTATAATTTACTTTAATTAAACCTTTTGAGTATGTCTGGTGGTTCGCAACTATCATATAAACATAAACCTGTCACTTCCCACAACATATGTTTCTCTAAAACAGTCCTCGGTCGTTTTACTTCCCAACTGCCAAAATGGTGAGAAGAATACAGCAACATTCAATGGGCTTAAATTAACTTCGTACATTACATTCTTTGTCATATTCTCATTCTTAAATCATAAATTTCGAGAAATGCAACTCTTGACAATTGCAGAGGCAAAATATATATTTCTGTCATTGTTATCTCACTGGGCGAAGTGAGACATAAAATTTTGCTGTTCATGATCAGTATTAAGTACAGGCAGGTTAAATCAGTGATACATTTGTTATATTGATGTTAAATTTGTTTAACTACGCACCGCTCGTGGAATCTCAATGACTTTTCTTTTCTTTCCATGCGAGAATGGGTGGCATAAATATGATAAGTAAAGACTGCAGCTTGTAACTTTAATTTTTAACGACGATTTCTAACTCAATATGTTGCCGCAAAAGAATTTCGACAATAGTTCTTCACAAATAGCACGTTACACGGGTCAATTTTTTGCAAGATTAGTTGCATTAAATTAGCGTCTTATGAAACATCACCTTAATTTATTTGACTTTAATAAATTTAAGAAAAGCCATTAGATGACCAACAAACTAAACATTTCCATAAATACCCAGAAGATGAGTTAAAACCCTGTTGCTACATGAAATGTTAAAGTCTTTGCTCTACAAAATGTTCGTTTTTGAATGGTACATTTTCTTTACAAATCGCGGGTCGTGGCAAGTTGTCTGTCCAGCCGCTCCCATAAGATAAATGGCAGCATAATATTGTGATACAAATTGGAGTTTGCTTTTAAAGTACACTTTCAAAACTGAACGTTTATTCGAGACATCTCTCTGCTCAGGTTTCGGGTTGATTTTTACTTTCAAAGAAAAAACTGTGATTACACTATATCATGTTTGTAAAGTCGGCCGTCAGGGCACCTCAACCAAGTTTTGTGCTATCGAAATATCTATACAAATCTCGGTGCTCTTATAAAATAAATTCTTCTCATTAGAACTTTTGTCTGATGGCGGTGTTTTAAACCAAAAATTACCGTTAAATTTCTCTTAATTTATAGATCATAGAGATAAAACTGTCCATTTAATGTTCAAGCGAAACCTAGGTTTGCAATACCATCTCTTAATACAAACATAAAATATCCATCAATAAACAAACTTATGAGGTGATTCGGGCTTTTGAAATTTCAAATTTCATTTGTAAACGTAAATAAAATGAATATTACAGATCAATTTAATGTATGTGTTTCAGCTTGATAACAAAAAAGAATCTTTCTATACACATACGTGTGTACATATATGTATGTATATTTACTAAAATATGTGAAAAGTAGAATACTTTAGTATCACAAAAATATCACCTACTTCACGTGATACCAGAATCAGGCCAAGTAGATTTGATCATATATTCCAGGTATAGCCGTACAGAATAAACAACACCGGTCTTTCTGGCGATTTACATTTGGTCTTGGGATTGTTTGAAACACCTAAACGAGTAACAAGCCTAAAATGGAGTTGGATAACAGAATGTAGTTTATGTTTTAATTAGGAACTTTTAAATATCTTTAATTATACAGTTATAAATTGTATAGGATATTGTGTGACAGAAACTTTGAAGGTTCGTGTAAAGCTTTCAATTATTTTCAATTTTTAATTGTTTTACAGTTTTCTACCCCTCTTTTACCCTTCTGTATTCGTATCATTTTAAAAAGATGAAGATTTTCGGGAGATTTATATCTCCGCTTTGTCTTTAGCGGTTGTGTGTACTAATTGTCTCAGCTTACATTACATATAACAGCTGTGCCGAACCTGGCCGCCTCGCCCATGCATGATGTTACTGGGATACCCATCTGCTGTTTTAATTCTCGCATATCACAATGATTTCACAATTCGTGTTCTTCAACATATGAGGGCTGTTATCTGAAACGTTTCCACCCATTCGCACAAGGTAACTGTTTGAAAACATTCAATAACAAGCGAACATGATGAACCCTGATATATGATATATATAACATCTGCCATATAGCGAGAAAACAGAGAAAAGTGATTCTCTTTTCTTCTTATTTGGCATTTTGATTTTAATTTTCGTTGTTTTGTATTTACAGTCTGCCAACGGAACATTTTAAGCCACACTGTTCCAAAATATTCTTTGAAAGAAAATAAAGCATATGAAGGGAATATCCTTTCAAAATTTAATTAAAAGTCATGATACATGCATGAAAATCTTCTCAATTTGATCACTCATTAACTGTTGCTCAATTTTTGTTGATGAGTTCGTTCATATTTTGTTAGGACCATGCTATATACGTTACAGTTCATTTTAACATTTGAAGGTTACATGGAGCCCACAACATTAGGATATACTGCTTTCATGATTGTTTTGAAGGTCTCATTTCTCTTCTTTCTTTTTTATGTTAAATGTTTTTGTTGTAAAAAAGGTCGTGATATTGTCTTTAAGAAAAAAAATGCACAGGAATAAAGCTTTTCTTCTTCAGGCTGCATGTAGATGTGCTCGCACTTTAAAATAATGCGATATACCTCGCTTTCACTTCCACGTACAGGACTGCGTATTTATGTTACGAATTTCATCGTTTTATACTAATATAGTAAACGCTGCAGCCTCAACCATTTCAGAATTCATAATAAATATTCTGAAGCAGAAATTTTCTGTTTCAATTGTAGACAAGGTTTAACCGAAAAACAAAAAACACAATTTAGTAGTCAGAAGATTTAGTTTCTTTTCATGGTGAAAATCTCCAGTTAAAAATTTCAATAACAATATTGTTGACTGCGCACAATCTAAATAAGACAATCTAGACAGTGAATTAAAGAAGAGACTATTCGTTACAAGTCGTTTCAGCCTGTATACTATACAGCTCGATAAAATTAGTTTGCATCTATAATTTTGCGAGTTAAATCTACATGTTTCACGAAACTTTACGTGGCTCAAATTGTATATTCAGTATAAATATTGAAGGTCTGCTCTGGTCTAACCCGTATGTGCAAGCCAGTAGATTTGTTGACATCCTTAGGTTGCGTCTCTCACTGTGTTTGTGAGGGATAAGAAAGTGCGTGAACATATTTAATATCTATATTCTCTTCTAGCAATTCTACAACAAAAATATATCGTTATTGTACAGTAAACATCTGGGCCAGGCTGTTCAAAAGCCAATTAGGTTAATCCAAGATCAGTGAAAACTTTGCGGATGAAATACTCCTAACGTAGGAAAGGATTTTTAAACGTTCTTGTTCAGATATCATATAAATACAGAAAGGTGTTCTCCTAGCAAGTTTGAACTTAAACCACTTCGTAGAACATGCCAAACAAAAGAGCCGATTAAATTTTAACCCAGGATTAGCGGTAATCGTCTCTTTGAACAACTGGGCCCAGGAAGCATGACAACTTTTTATAAACATTTCTTTCGTAGTATCGTTAATTTAGTTGTTTCGTTGCATGATTTTGGAAAAGATATTTTCTAAACTCTCCTTCTTTCTCTCTTTGTACTTCATCAGCCCTGAAATGTATGAAAGTTATATTCAAGGAATATTGGGCATTTACACATGGTAACATGAAATGATATTAAATTAAGAGAAGGAAATTTTCGAGTGTCAGAATTATATGTTGTAAGACACAACCAGGACCAGTTGCGGAAAATTGCAATTTTTCGCAATCGGACACCAGAAAATTTCCTTCACTTAATATAATATCATTGTATGAAAGTTATCATACTGATTTAGAAATATCGTGGAAGATAATTCTACTCACTCCTTATTTTGTGTCATAATCTCTTAGTTTCCCAACTCTTTTTAAATATGCTGCCCTAGGTCTCTTTGAAAATTGTTTATAGATGACTAGATGTCGGCGCCTCGCCATCACTGCAATTCCTCAGGTGGAATAAGGCGGGCTGATAGTAAAATGTTATTTTTAAATTAACTTTTGGCTGTTCATACAGCCATAGTAAACTAACTCTCCATTGTAAATATATTTTGAGCTTGATCAAAATATTCAACAAGGGTAACCGGGGTAACATGATTAATATTAACAAGCCCTAAAATAGTCATCCTCGTAACTCTACTTTTTGGTGAAATGGTGAACGAAACGAGCCATCATTATCGTAAAATGTATCCTTCTTAACTGTACACGTGTGTATGTAGTATACTGACAAAGTCAACGACCAAAATTTTCTTCTCGAGCAATCTTTGCCATCACTTATTTACAATATTATCAAGTATTCCAGATGGGTATTTAGTCTTATCCAAGTCAGTTTCATAACTACACATGTAACTTACATAATCAAGTAACTCCATATTTCCAGTGAGTATAATGAGGTATTAACGTTTTAATCCGTCCTTTCAAAAACAATGAAACAAGTTTGTACATGTGATTAACAATATTGAGTATTGTAAACACAGTCTATATCATGAGCAAAAGTTTTCAATTTGCAGGAATGCCTGATGATCAGTTTGTATGATGTTTCCTTACAACACAGTTTGCACGAGGGTGGGATAAGATAAATATAGCTTTTAACCACGGAGGTTAGAATGGCGGTATCAATAAAAGTTTTTTATTCAGTTTTTTAAAGAAACTTATCTTTCTCAATGAAATACGATAGAAAAGAAATTATATAAATGAAAAATAAAATGTAGTATTAACTGCTCAACAAACGAATGCGTATTAGTTGGTCAGGCATGTATGCAAGTCAGTCAATTCTCAGCCCGCTGCAAGCCGCGGCCAATGACGTGAATAGATAAACGTGAGTATATGCAATAATACTAGCAATGTAGGCCGCACAGTTTCCAAACATTTCTGAGTTTCACGATGGGACAGTTAATCAACCCGGCCATTGATTCGTTATTTTATTTTATCCTGTAGTATTATCTATACGTAAAAGTCACAGCCTGTTGCGCTTGAAGAAAAATATTGATAATTTGAAGTATTTTAAAGGACATGATCCCAAAATGAAAAAACTAAATTGGATTTCTTTAGTTCAACCCCTTTCATAAATCTATGGTCTTTTTTTCTCAACTATACTTTAACCCAAGAAGTTTACATGCTTTATTTTCATTTCTGCGCTCAAATTTCTGGCTTTTTATTTATAGGGAATCTGGGATATCCCGTTTTTTGATTTTCTGTCATTTCCATGGTTCAAGGTAGATTGGCCTTTTAAATTTTCATTCAGATGTAAATCAGGCTTAAAAAAAGTGTCAACATAGTCAAAATAACAGCGTTTTACTCCCGACGCAGCTGTCATAGCCCTTGGATAAAATTATTATCTGCTTTTATTTCTTTTCTATGTTTTGTGAGTTATGTGATCACCGCATATTAAAATCGCCAAATAATTGGAGGCCGTACATTAGCAAAATCTGAAAGACCATTTAATTCGATGTATTATATTGTAAGCTAATATTCCCGTAATTTAACCCTTTCCAACTGGTGGGTTTTCCTTGGCGATTAAAGTTTGGCAAATAGCTGAGAAAAATATTGAAGGGTAGCCACGGTCCGAAAAGGTCACCGTTAGTCCATTACCAACCAGGGGCCCTTATTTTGACGAGTGCATTATTTTGGCGTTGGACGGAGTAAAGTAATGACTGTAATGAATGTCACAGTGATAGTAAAGTTCTGGTTAATGCAACTTGTTCTTAAGGTAATTCTTGCAGTTTTGGTCAATATTTCTTGCGCATATCTAATAAGAAATTCTTCCACAACACTTTCAAAATGACAATTTTAGATAAATTTCTCGATATTTGATCTAAGAATGGCTGCTTTTGTAAACTTAGTGAGTTCGGACGGAAAACAACGACAGAGAACAGGAAGACGAAGTTCAGTGGAAGTATGTATATAGTAGATGAACGTGGAAAACCAGAAATACGACCGGCAAAGTTGCTCGGCCGATGTATAGTGGAACACGACGTTTCAACCTAACGATTCAGGTTTAGCGCTGCAATTCTTTAAAGAAAGTCCATGACCATACTTTTTTAATTTGTAACTATTTTCATCTATTCATTTTACAAGTCATATCCCAAACTAATCGTAAAATCACTTCTACAACTTATAATATCTTACTTTTCCTAGAGCATACATCTAAAAACATGTCTGGGATTATGGAAAATGACATTTCAGATTCATAATAATGCATGAAAGTAGATTTTTGTTTTCTAAAATACCAAGTTTTCTTGGATATAATTACTTAATAGATTCTAGTGAAAAAGTTTAAATGAATGCGTAGTGTTGCATGGGTGGGGGAGGTGGGGAGGCGTGATGGCATCGCCCTCCTCAATAATTTAATTCTGCCTAATTTGTTCTAAAACGCAAGGTTTCGCACTGAATCGCACTGAGATTGGCTTTTTTGTAATTTAGAAAAATATATATATAATAATATAGAAATATTATGTACTAAATGCTCCGCTAAATAGTGTGTTTTACTAAATTTTTTCCTACAGATGTTAATCTGAAAATCTGCCTGAGTACATCCCTCGCACATCTCTTCCAACGTCCTCGCAGATTGCGAACGTCATTTCATGTGCCCGCCAATACTGTAATTTCTTTTTTTCAGCGGCTACATGTGTTAAACGACGTCTGAACAGCCGAAATGGTCACAGGACTGTTCAAAAACTTACAATTAAAAATATAAATTTTTCTATTCTAGGTTTCAGTAGTCTCGTGACCCATTTGCCTTTTAAAATAATTACCGAACAGAAAAGGGTTAATTATTAAATGATTTATCCTTTCCTGCAGGGCATACCTTCCTTTAACGAGTAAAATCATCTGGCGTTGGCCAGAGTTAAATCATAATAGTCCGCTACTTATCGAAAAGAGTTAAAACAATTTTCCCAAGGGTAAAAAATTTCTCCATTAAGAGAACCAACGCACGAGAGACAGCCCAGTGAGTTTTATATATAACTGGAGAGATGGGGGTGGGTTTTGCACGTCAGTTTCAGTCCCTACGAGGTTTTGCACGTCAGATTTAATCTCCTACGCGACTTTTTACTGTTTGCTCATTACCTTAAGTTGAAACACAGGAAAAGCCACTTTAAAAGACAGAAATGGATTATTTCAGTTTGGTATATTTTTCAAAAAATATCACGTCGAGTTACAAAGTATAATTTTCATGAAAATGGATGGCAAAACTAACAACAAATGTCGTAAAAGAGTCTTGAGGAATCTGTAAAGCAAACGATCTCTTTTTACTGGTTGTTTACCATTTTTGAGACAGCTTAGCACACTTGTAGGACACGCAGCATCTCTGAATCTCTTTAAATACTCGATCATAAAAAATTCTTATGGTATCATTCCTTTTGAACTAATTTTCCGTAGTTCTAAATGTTTCGAACCCGAACCAAACACTAAAAGTCGTGTGCAGGGTTGGAATTAACAGGCAAGACCGCGCAGGGTCGGAAACTGACGGGCAAAATTGGCCTCCACATCCTCTATGTTTGGCTTTACTTTTTGCCTACTGGAGTTCTCTCTCCATTTTTTAGGTGATGAAAATTATTGCCCAAAAATGATTTTTTGGAATGCCATAACAATAAAAGCGACATCAGTAAAGTTAAAAAATTTTAGAAGAGACTACCATTTCATCACTTTACAAGTAACATCATCGGAGTAGGAAGGATACCCAGGCGCTTAGACTTTACTACTCCACCGTGTGTGGTGCTTGCTCTTATAAATATGAATTTTTGATTTAAATGCTTACACGGCGAAGGCCACAGATATTTTTATCAGAGTGTCAGAGCATGGGAACAGGTTTATCTGATTAGATGTTTCAGCTAGTCAAGGTCATTCGTTTGTATGTAATTTGAACACAGCGCCATTCTATATGTTCATCTGTGATTATATTCGTCTGCCCATGATACACAATAGTAACATGCATATATACACAACAGATACATAGGTCGTTGATGCCAATCACTCAAATGTATGATTACTATATCAAATCAAAACGGTAAATTGGAGAAATTGCAATTTAGCGGACTCCACAAACCGCTGACGAGACCAGGATTACGTTTAGGGTAAGGGTAATAGAATTACCAGACATGGACTGCATGTTCGGCCACGTGACAGGCGCAAATTGAACAATTTTTTTCTCTTACAAATCCACCATATTTTTGATTTATTAGTCTGCTGGCCGACTATCAAAAAATGTTTCGAAAATAAAGCTTCGTTTGCTTGTGAGGTAGCAAGAATACCAGGTTCAGATCTACTGATCCAGTTTCTTCCATACATTGCAGTATCATGCAAACAGTAAACAAATTTTCAGCAATATCCCAAAGAACCGCGTTTATTTTTGTACAAAAATAGTCCTGGGGAGAGTTCCTTTCAAAATAATAGCGGATTTGTAATGGCAAATCAAGTGAACTGAATGGCGTCCTTCATTGTTGATCACTCCGGATTAGTGGATAGAGATTGGGCTCCGCATTCTATGCCTAATAATTCTATGGTTAGGGTTAAGTTCATGTAAACTCGCGATCGCCTGACTAATTCAGAGGTCTGCTAAAGGACGCTTCACCCAGGTCCAATACATCTATTCCCTCGCAGCATTATTTATCGGTGGTTACATTCCATATATTTTGTGAGGTTTCAATAACGGTCCTGGGCCCGTAGGACCTCACTGGTGATCATTGAGACCTAGACAAAATATTTTCCTATGCAGACCTACCAAAAAGGGTAAATGAGATATTTCTTTTATTTCGTACTGCTGTATAACGCTGGCAGCTGCAAGTCCAAGTCTAAGCAATTTGTTTATAAAGGAAACCAAAAAAGAGTACGGGTTATCTCCATATTTTTCATAATCTTTTTAGTAAAAAGTTCATTGAAATGTTTTAAACTTCTCGAAAAAAGTAAAAAAGTAAAAAAAGGAAAAGAAAGGGGATAAAACATTACGGCGAATTGGCGAAAGTTTTGCCACTGTGGCAAGGTATCACAAAATTCTGGCCTTTGCTACAGCCAATCAAATTACAGAAATGCCCAGGATCCCGCCCGTTCACAAGCATAAAAATATAAATAATCTGTATATATCGTCAAGTAAACATTCAACGAATTAAAACAGTAAATATTTTCCGGTTTCTTCCCTTTTCTTTCAAGGGAAGAGTATATTAAAGACCGTAACAAGAACAACACTAAACCAAAATTCATAGAAAATCTTTTCTGTCACGATAAACGAATGTGCGAGGAGCGATACGACCATACTTACGTATACTATCATACAAAAAAGTTATGAAAGAGAAAGACAAAACACAAACAGTCTTTTTATGGAAGTTGTAGTCATTGGTTGTATCGGGCTCATAGGGCTGACAAACCGCCAAAATTTGTTTGCGGTTTTTATAAACTTTCTTTTGTTTGCCTCTGGTGTCGTCCTATCGATTACTAGCGTTACATGGATTACGGTTAGATTAGGATAATCCGGCATCGATAATCTGTCATAAGCATTGTGTACTGTACGTCATACTGTGATTGACCGCGTCGGCTGGTAAAAGCACGATAACACGACCAGCCAGATTGAATACATTGCTTTCGTGAGTTCTTGAAATGATCTATGATTATATTTAAATTTCCCTTGATCACTTCCCTAAAGCTTCTAAAATATTCATCTAAAATTTTGATCGATCTTTTTACAGATATACTCGCGGATAAACACACCGGGTGAGCTTACTTGAAGATGAAATCCCGGCTTGAACGGAACATTGACGTGGGATACTGTTTTTAAACTCGATATAAAACAGCTAAGGGGGTTCTTAAGATTTGAAATAACAACATATTTGTACACCTTTATAAAACAATAATAATATATTGTACAGGCTGATTGGTTTAGCTGTCCTTCTGTGTTCTTATGTAGACATATCTTTTTTGTATGACGTTATTCCAAAAATGACATTTCGTGCCTCGTTACATTCACTTACGGCCATCTCATTTTATATTTTTGTAAGAACACAAAACAATTAATGTTAACTTTGTATAAATTAAGTTATCAACACATTATTATTGAGTTAAGATGTCCACTTTTCCGCTCAATTGCAAGGGTTGTTTTCAAACTATTTTATCTCAAGGATGGGCTGAAATTTTCCTGCCTCGTTCGGCGTGTTGAGCTGTTTTACGATCATGGCTGTAATAAGACAGGCCTATATGATCAGTCTCTAGTTGTGCACTTTTTTTTAACACAGCACGTTTATTATATTTTATATTACGATTATTAAGTCTTCGCTTTCTGCCTGGTAACTCTGTGGAAACCAAAATTTGTCCTGGATTACTTGGTTCTAAACATTTCCTGTCTATGAAAATGTAACGTGGAATTGTTGGCAAAAAGTGACAAGTATATAAGAGAAACTCCTATAAAATTGACAACTTTACGATCGTGAAAAACACTGGAATGACTAATAAGACAGTTCGCTAATGGAACCTGCTGTAACAGTTATAAACATAATCTTGTAATATTTGAACACTGACTTTATGTCTATAACTAGTTCACCGTTTGCAGCATTTGAACCGGATAATTCTTATCGAATGGAAATTACAAGGCTTGCTACCAGATTAATGCGAACGTTTGAGACATTTTTGCATAAAGAATGAAGCTATCTATTACCTCATTTTGTAATACTACCCTTAAACCAAAAAAATACCAATAATGAATTTGTATATAATATTATTGGTCATGCAATTGCACTTACGTATTAATCAATAGTGTTTTAGGCACAATGGTTCTAGTTGTGCATAAGTATATGGTATAATCAACTGAGGCCGATAGCTACGGTTTAAAACAATTTTATATGTCTAGAACTTTCGTAGTCTGCGACATCGTCAGAGTCGAGTACTCAGAATCATCGCTGATGTCGTAGAGGACGAAATATTAAACAAATAAAGTTATTTTAAACAGTGGCTATCACAGCCTCAGTTGATTTTACCGTCTACTTTTCAGATTCATTAGCAACATAGTAAGTTTGTGAGCAAAAATTAAATTATTTTAAATTATTTTTTTACTTCTGAACACATTTAAAAAAATCCGTACCTAAACATTCAAAAATCTTTTATTGAACTATTTTACAAATGCCCACATAAACAGATTATCTAGGTAATTCCTTCGTTAGAGTAGATTATTTACATCCTATAAAGACGGCTGACGGTGATCGCTGGTTTGTGGAAAGTTAGTCGTTAAAGTACATGGATAAGAGAAAGGGAATGGTTGCCTTATTAAACTGTTCTGATGGCAGCAGTGAAGACGAGATGTGTCCGGACAAGAATTGTAATTGTAGTACTGTAGATGTTGACTGTTGGTACTGCAACAAGACGGTTGACCAAAAATACTCTGGGTATAAAGGCTATGGGCGTACTCCATTTGAGCAGCTAGCTTGCGCTTCCATTTTGTTCTTCGATTTTGGAACCAAATCTTGATCTGTGTCTCAGTTAATTTTAATGATTTTGACATTTCTACTCTCCTCGATACGGTCAGATACTTATTTTTCTCAAATTCGTCTTCCAACTCCTTGATTTGATGAGCAGAGAAGGCTGTCCTTGGTCTTTTTCGATCATGAAAGTCAAGTTTCCTTTCATCTGACCGAGCTGGGTCGCTTATCCTTGCTCCTTGAAAATGTAATTATAACGTTAAAGAACGTTTATACACACCGTAAATACCATAAATTTTTGTGCACCCTTAC
The DNA here is from genome assembly GCA_036872915.1 of Nanipora kamurai. Lineage (NCBI taxonomy): Eukaryota > Metazoa > Cnidaria > Anthozoa > Scleralcyonacea > Helioporidae > Nanipora > Nanipora kamurai. The sequence continues at coordinate 283,439 of JBAHVQ010000302.1, read as the reverse complement.
ATACCAAAAGAAAAATAGTTTTTTTTCTTCAATACAAACATAGGCATGCATGCAGTATCAGAGTGCCTAATGAATTTTAGATGCACGTACAGCTCTAGTCTAGTATAATTCAAATGAATAAAGTGATATTTTTTGTTGGATGAAACATATCCAACAGAGTGCTCGGAGAGATGAATCTAAATATTTAAATATAAGATAAGCTTTAAATCTGTCTTCTTTGAAATATGAAAAACTTCGACAATGTCGAGTGATGCAGGATGATTATAAACAGTTTGATCGGCGGAGACTAAAGTTTCATGAATTTTAGAGAAATATGGCAAGATGTCATAAAGGCGCTTGAACATTGAAAAACTATTGATCTGAGAAAAGAATGTTATCATTGGGAATATCTCAATTACAATTGCAGAAACAGTTCCTGTTTATTGCAAAATACAGTTGTATTCCAAGCAGTCCCTCAAGGAAACAATAAGAAAAATGTCAACCAAATAATGATAAGATTTTGCTTTCTGTAAGTGACATTGATTGACATCATTTGATGATTGTGCCTTTCTAGAACAAAACATTAGTCTACTCTGTAAGAGAAATTGAAATAGTCTTGCTCCCGTTTTAAATAACTTTTACCGTCAGACGGGTAAGGAATGGTTTGCACACGTTCCTTAAATCTAACAGCTGTCTCTGAAATAGAAACGCCCTGCTCTCAACTGATTTTTCCTTGATCGTATAAGACGTCGATTATACCGAGACAGTTTTCCAATATAAAACCGTTGAAATCTCCTTACCAAGTTTTGATGAAGAACAGTGCTCTTATTCCTTTTTCAAGCAATCGCATACCTTAAGCGACGAAGTTTAAAGTTATTTGCCAGTTTGCATGGGTCGTTGGTCACTGGCATATATGATCATAAGAGTACTGAGTTTAAGTCGTTTTCGTTTTTCAGAGAGGTTGAATTTAATAATACTTTTTAGTTGGTATTTTTAGGGAGTGTTCTGCTTGCAAACACTTATTCTCCAGATCAGTAGAAATGAGAAAAGCTGGATTTCAGACTACCACAAGTGTGTAGACTGAAAATCTAACTAAATGAATATTTCTTGAATAAATATCTTTGTTGTGGTATAGAAATGCCGCCACGATGTTCACAATGGCACAATCGTGAGAATAGCCGTCATGGTCTTATTGAGGGTACTGAGGTATTGTATTTTCCTTGCATTTGTCAAGTCCTTTTGAAACAGTACTGAAAAAAAGACATTTCAGGTTTAACGTGCTCAACCATGTGATTAACAATGGATTTATCGGCTAATTATTAATTCTGTAAGGAAGGGTTGTCAAGTCATCTTTAGAAAAGATAAAGGTTAAAAGGAAAAGTTAATATTCACTCACACATGCTATTATCTACTTAACCTTTTAAAGCTTTTATCACTCGTAAAAAGTAATGTATACACGTAAAATTTAAGATTTAAAAGGTGATAGTTCTTCAGTAATGATATACCACTGAGCTTACCGTTGCATTCTTTCTTTTTTAATGTTCCATTTCCACTTAAGGGTGGTACCTCTTTAGAGGGAGAAAACCTCTTTGGTTGTGCGTGTCTCGCGTTGTTATACTCATTAACGGGTTGCCGGCCTGAATTACTCTGGCTGAGATTCAGAATGCTGGCGATACTGTAGCTGTTAGCAGACGAACTGCCCTCTTCGTGTTCATTCTCTCGCGACATTCTTGGGACTGACCTATTCCAACTCATTCACGTCTGTTGCGAGCGTTATATTGAGTCACACGGATTATTTATCCGACCATTGGTTATTTATGGTTTTAATATCTCTGGCAAGCAGTTTTATTACCCATCCCGTTGGCGTTAATTACCACGAGATCGGTGATTGGTTGCGGCTTTGTACAGGTTTATTAAATGAAGTATCTCAATATTTTGGTGTTAAGCTCTAATGTCTAAAACAAATTCAATCAGACAAGAGACCTATGCAGATGATTATCTCCTTAATGAGCTGAAATAAATCGTGTAAATATGACCCCGGACAACTGACTAGTCGTTGCAGAGAGCGTGGCTAAACTATGAACCGTCTAAAGATCTGAGTACATTTTCGAGTTCGGGCGACACACCGAGGCGGAAGCTAAGCTTCATAATTGTTGTAAACATGTCCACTGAGAAGTATTGAAATGGTGCTTAATGATTGCTCCCCACCGTAGTTTTAATAACAGATCGCCGAACTCTCTATGAGTGGATTCAGACAATGAGAGCGATCAATAAAACCGGTGGGGTCATCAAACTCACAAGGCTACTGCCATCTCCTGTCGTTACTGTTGTCTAAACACGGAACAAGTCAGCACATTCCGGTGAGCTCATGTCGCAGACGCGTGCGTACACATTACCGGGAAGAAAAGTTACTGAGAGGTGGCATGTGTTTTAATTGATTTCATTATCTGTAAAGAAGAAAAGAGTCCTTATTTCTAATTTATCAAGATTTTCTCTGTTTTCCAATAATCACGAGGAGGCTAAATACTCGGTTCGAATGCTAATTGTGGTATTGATTATTCGATAAACACAACGAAAATATGAAATTAACAAGCCACGCAATCCATCATCTGTCACGCGGCGGTCACTGGTAGAAAACAATTGACCTTATCTCACGTTTGGTCGGTGAATTTTAAACTGGAGCTTTCACCCAATATTTTAGCTCATATTCTTGTACAGATATGTTGTTGCTCTAACGGAATAGGGTAATGGCGGAACCTTTGATGTACATGTGTTCAAAAAGACCGACTTATAGGCGAACTGCTGGGTTCTTGAACTCTCTACGACTTCTGTAACTTTCATTAAACCTTAGACAATGAATGTCCTTCGGCAAAAGAAAACCTATGATCGAGTGGTAAAATAATTGCAAATACTTGTGAGAAAATCGCGTAATCATGAATGTACCTTGAAGATAAAGTTTGTGGCAAGGCCTCTCATTAAAATAGATAACGTGGGAAGCATTTCTGAAATTTCTTGCCAAAATAATTAAGTCTTACAAAGGATTACTGAAAAGAGTAAAAAATCCGCGAGCTTCACCGATATTGCCAATTATTCGTTTCGGTGCTCCCATTCATATCTTCAAAGCTGCTGACTAATTATGGCAATTTAAGTTTTCTTTTGATAAGCTAGCTGTAAAATAAACCTGTAATCTTTCTACCCTTGTCATTCTTAATAACAATAAAATTTAATAACTTTAGTTATGGTGTCAAACCGAGACTTTATATCCCCTCCCGACCTCTCTAACGGAATTTCATGCTCCATAAACCCTGTTTTTATGTTTATTGTTGCCAGATCAAAGCACTATTACCTATGGGTTGTTCAGAACAGCACAAAATTACAAACGAAGACTGAAAAGGGCACCTGCGTAAGAAAGCTGACTGTTCCCTTATCTATGTATGCATCAGCCGAGTCGATTTCTACAAACGGATAATTTACACAAGTAATCAGTTCTTCGAAGATTTGAATTGTATTGCAACTATGATTGTATCAGTTATTTATTCCATTGGAGTTTAACATCTCACTTTCAGTTATGTAGGTTACTCCTCTTTTTATTATCCTCTCTTATTGACTTTTTATTATTTACCAGTATTTCCTACGGTTTCTCTACGAAGCAGGGCTATATACCTTCTGTCATAAGATTTCAAATATCGCCAACTTGTTCCTACGGTTTCTCTACGAAGCAGGGCTATATACCTTCGGTCATAAGTTTTCAAATATTGCCAACCTGTTTGGAAACTTTTTCCAGTGATTGCGGCTACACTCCAATGTGCATGTATATTCAAACATAATAATCAGTGTAGTTATCCCGCAGTCTCGGTCAGAGTAAGGAAATTCCGGGACAAGGCTTAAGCATAGCAAACATGCATTTGCTACTTTAAATCACTGACAAATTCTCGACTTACGCATCACTCTGATAAATATCTGTTTAAGGTTGCGGTACTAATTTGAGATGGCACTGAATTTTACACAAAGTTACCTATTTACTATCAATTTGAGTAGCACACATAGCTTATGTCATCAATCATTTTATTGTTTTCCTGTAGTTATTTACCTATTTAATATCACAAATTTCAAGTAGAACGAATTATTGCTCATTACCCGATTAAGGCTCAAAACCAAATCACAATGAAATTCAATCTAATTTGCAATTTGGTAAACAGAATGAGAGTTGCCGTTAATCAATTTCACTTGTATTAAGTAATTGCAAGGCCTAGATCATCTTTCGAAGTTTCAAAAAATCTATACAAGACAACGCATTTAGGCTATAAAGGAAAAAAACAACACATTGTTGCCACAACCACAAAAAGTCTGGAAGTCTCTTGGTTTGGTTTTCAATTTTGAATTGCCTTGAAATAAATTTCTTACTTGTTCCTTTAATAAATCATTCTTACTTGTTGTGTAAACAATAGATTATATAGCTTCCTTTCAAGCTCCTCACACATTCCTACATCTAAAATCACAGTTAAGTTGCATGGACATTCTTGTGTCGACAGTGTCTTAAAATTTGAAAGCGTAAATTTTGGCTAGAAAACCGCAAGCTGTTTGAGACGGGTTAAAAATATAATTTAACTTACCAATGGCCTAAAATGTTAAAGATTTGGTTGTAATTATAATCGTAAAAACGTCAGTACATATCAAATAAATTAATGTAGATATGGATAATATGCGAGAAACAACGGTTACGAACTTACTTTGCTTCAAACAATCCAAAACCAAGATGGAACTCAAATTAAAGTTTATTAGTATTTTCTGGGGTTATTTCACGTTTGTCACAAAATTTGAGATGCTCTAGCTACTAGATATATACGCTTGCGCTGTACAACTTGACTTTCCTTTACAGCAATACTCTAACTGGCTCTAACTCCTTCCTATCGGCATAGGTCCTCGCTGACCTGTGGAGACTTTAGTATTTTACTCTGGCGAACGCCAGACGATATTACTCGTCAACGGGGAAGTCCTCGGACAGGAAAGAGTTAATTTGGTAAAAGTACCCCATAATTTCAATATTTATATTTTGAAAAACTAAGCACCATCAAAATAAACAAGTTTAGTGATTTAAAATATGAGTAAGTCCTAGATTACACATGCATTACAAATTTCAAATTTGCATGTCAGTGAAACGAACAAAAATTACAAACGACATTGTAGAGCTTTAATTTAACTTCTCGCCAACCCCATGGTTCGTTCTCGAACCATACCGACTTTAGTATTTTACTTGTCTAACGCCAAATGATTTTACTTGTCAAGGAGAGAACCCTAGGTAGGGAATGTTTTCACTGGCAGTTAAATTATTTGTATAGTATTTTTTCGGTTTAATTAGTTGTTAGCAGTAATTAAAGAGAAACTGTAGTGTGGAAATTTTTCTGTATAAAATTTTGGAATTTAAAACAAGATTACCTTGCAGATTTTCAATAAACGGGTCTAGCAGTTTCAGATTGTCAAATTGGACAAGCGGCTCGATCGAGTTTAGAAAAAGTTATATATTCAATCGTTTGGCACTCTAATATAAAACAAAACATATACCGAATAAAATCATCTTGTGAAACTCAAGATATGAGTAAAAAACAAGAGAGAATG
>JBAHVQ010000302.1:263826-277744 GCA_036872915.1 Nanipora kamurai | reverse complement strand
ATTCGAAATTGTTCAATATGCTTAACTAAACTTCGGATATTTAGATGAGCAATTTTAAAGCCTCTCGTATTTTTTTTTTGGCCAGTATTCAAACAATTATTACCTTCAATTTCAATATTACTATTCTTGACCATTCCCGAATGTCACCTAATAAACACCTTAATAGCATGTCGGGGATTCCGATTCCCAGTTTACCATGGGAGTCCTGGAACAGGTGTTAAATATTATATATCACAGTTTAAAAGACGAATAGTGGACGTTCGTCAAGCTCGTTCTCTCAGAAAAATGATTTCTGAGCCCCAGACGGGAATCGAACCCCGCAACCTACTGATGACCGGTGAGACCCTCTAACCATTGAGCCGGTCATCAGAAGGTTGCGGGTTCGATTCCCGTCTAAGGCTCAGTGGACGAACGTCCACTAGTCGTCTGAGATTTACCAAGCTCCCACATGAACTAAGTTTGTGTTCAGGTTTAAGAGTTTAAAAGACATAGGAATAGAAAATGTAGTTTGTGGTTTTTATTCGGACACAATTGTATGCATCTCTGCCGGTTAAAATTGGAGTTCCAATTCTGACATCTCGGTCTCATTTTATCTCGACATAGTATAGGACTGCATGGAGACGTTACGAAAGCCACTTAAATAACTTGAAAATTTTCTTTACATAGTTATTTATGATTTTCCTCAAAATAAAATCTACATGGTACAACTTTTATAGCATTTCTATTCCCAGAATGTCTCCAGTCGGTCTCTCTTACTGTCTTCGAATCATGACGGAATCCATCGACAACGTGCTGTTGCACTGCAGGTTTAAAACTCGCATATAAGTTCTTGAGTAGCGTTTCTCTAGGCATTCCATTCAAGTCAAATAAAAACAAAAAACAGTCACCAGAAAAGCATTCAGAAAGTTTTTAAGGAGAGGTAAAAGATTTCCTTTAAAGTATTTCATGTTAGTCATACGTCAGGTCCATACACGGATTCATTTGAAGTTTTACGAGAAAGACTTCGATATCTCGCTCATTCGATTGATTCTCCTTGAATAACCAGGGACAGTTCTTCGGCATTCAAGGTCTCATATTGCAGCAGAGCTTTCGCCAGTCTCTTGTGTTCCGTGGAATGCTTTTGAAGAATACATTTAGCACGTTCGTATGATTCCTTTCACGTAAAAAGATAAAGAAAACGTTGTATTTAGTAAATATATTAATCATGAGACAAACTGCGTATGACGCACATCGATGTCAGCTGTGTAGAAATGTAAATTGTAATGGTTGGCAAAGGTCTAAGATTTCCAATACGGTAGGGTTAATATGCAGACCTTATGGTTCGAGGCCAAATACATGTGAGGCTCATAAACAAAAAGTTTTAGTTAGAAAGCTGGGATTTCTGAAAGAAATTCATCTCCACATAAAAACACTGGTCTCGCGTGTCGTAAGTTCCTGGTTCCAGAGGCGACTGCATGTCCAGGTGATATAATTTCGAAAGGATAATCAAGTTGCCGGAGCGATTGGTCGCTATATGACAAGACAAACTTTGGCGACGAATTATTGGCTAATAGGCTAAACGACATGAAGACTTCATTTGGCCTGTGCGCGATTTCTCATATTTAATATTTTTCCATGCATCAAGAACACGCAAATTAAACTATACAGGAGGGGAGCACTGTTCATAGCTCGTTAGAAAGTTTCGAAGTATAAGGTATGCAACAAATTTGGAAAGTATGCTGGCGGTACAAAGTAAAAGTTACGACTCGTCTCACCTTTATTAAGCGTTTTATTTCATTCTCGATTGAACACTGTAGTTCAGGACTTAGTTTATCATCATCTCTTACGACCAGTGGACCGACCTAAAGAAAGTAATTCAGACATAAATAACATATCGATCATTAAATAACATTCAGCTGAATTTTTACGAGCTGACCATTTCTGGTAAATCGATAAATCAACGCAATCGATTAAAATAAAAAAAGCCCACTCAAGTCTTTTAACATCTTTACTAAATCGTTTCTCCTGTAGTTTCTTGATAGGGCTTAACAGAAGTTTAAATTTGACTTCTGATGTAACGACTGACCATGCAAAATAATGAGGATGTGGATTACTGATTTTTGGCAGTATCCGGTGCATTAGAGAACAGCAAGGAAAGAAACCCAGTCATCTAAGATCTAAGGCGACTTAATTTTTCGATCTGTATCACTGTATAATGGTCAGAGATATTTCCAATGACGTTTAAGCGAAAATGTGCCTGTTTACCTGTTTTGGGAAATATTTTGAAGCATGTTCTCTCGTTTACAGCTAAACATAGGGATGGGACATGTCTTAAGCTGCAAGTCAGTGAAATAACCACCAATACCAGCATTTCCCGTCGAAATACTAGACGTAGACATAAAAATATTTGCGATTCTCGCAGACTTTTCATCCAAGGTCCCATAAAAGAAAAACCGAACGTCTGTTGGACCTCTTACACGTACCATATTGTAACATATCTCACCTTTTCACTCATAGCATATTTTGTAACCATCGCCCGAGCAATTGTGGTCGCTTGCGAAAAGTCACTCGACGCCCCTGAACAGAAAAATGCGACATAAAAGGTTTGTTTAGAATTAAGCATTGATTACCTTAACGCAGTCTTTCAAAATATTACATCATATTTACGTAAAGCACCTTTCAAGTCACATTCTCCTCTACAGATATCTATACTTTTCGGCCTCCATGGTGGTTTCTTAACAATCATCCCAAACGATGTAAACTAGTATTCGATTTCTCTTAACTCAAAAGATCTATTGCTTGGGCCCAGTTGCTCGAAAGGCAGTGACCGCTAGTTCATGATTCCCTCCTTCCTGGCCGTATGGGCCCTCAGTGACCTATGGAGACTTCAGTATTTTACTCTGGCTAACGCCAGACGATTTTACTCGTCAAGGGGAAAGTCCTCGGCCAGGAAAGAGTTAAGAATTGTATTTTTGAACGTTTCGGTGGGCAGTTGTAAGTTTAAACGACTAATGGACGTTCGTCAAGCTCGTTCTCTCAGAAAAACGATTTCTGAGCCCTAGGCGGGAATCACATTAACTAAGTTCGTGTTCAACAGTAAGTGTAAGTTTAAACTTCACCAGAAGAAACGTTTATTGTTTCAGAAAAGTTTCAACTCTCGCGTGCAATCCCCGCAGATTTTTGTTCACTAGTTTTCTCCAATGTAAGATTATGATTTGAGCTTATAATATGATCGATAGTTTGCTGAGGTATAACCTTGTGTGATATAATAGTTTCTTTAGAAGACCACCGACGTCTTTACATTAGTTTGGTGGCCAACGATGCTTAAACAATGAGCATCAACGGCTTACCACTTGTGATATTGTCTTTGCCAAAAATCAATTCTTCAGCAACCCGTCCACCCATGCACACATCCAACTTTGCTAACAACTGGCTCTTGGTCCAAGATAATTCGTCTTTTTCCGGAAGTTGAGCTACCTAAAAAACATAGAATCATGAAGTGATAACTCTAGTAATGGCTAATGGTCGCTTAAGTAGTTGTTTCTGTTAATTTTAGATCATGCATAAATTGCAATTTTAATGACGTGAAACTCACCATTCCCAAAGCATCTCCACGAGGTACGATAGTTGCTTTGTGAAGAGGTAAGGCGTCTTAAAGTAAAGCAAAGTAAACGTTCAATAAACATTAGTAAATAATATGCCTCTGGTTTGTAAAGGATTGTTTTGAATAGAACAAAGAACTAAACGACAACTTCGCCGAAAATGAATTTCAAATTTCCTCGACCACCTCATAAAAATAGTGTGAAAATGTAGGTTCAGTCGGCGGATGAACATTTGGTATTTGAAAACGGCCGTTGTTACAACAGTCATGTTATTTCCGAGTGGCGTGTTAAATTGGGGACCATAAGAGGGAAAACTATTTGTGTGATATTTTGTACTAGAAACTTGTAAATTTGCACATACACTAAAAGCACCCTACAGCAAACTTGTACTGTTAAAATGTTTTTTGAAAACAACCTTTTTGTAGTATTTTACAGTATTAAGTAAAATTGACGGAAGTAACTACATTCACCTTGCAATAATCTGAGGGGGTTTTTGGCATAAATTTACTGTGCGTATTTACAACTTTGAAAGTGCAATAAAACAAAGATCAAAATGCTAAATATATTGTATGCAAAGACCATATGAAATGTTTTGTTTCATTTAATGTAATTATCAATACTACACGAATGTGTGCTACGGGACATATATTTAGTTACAATCCAAAAGAAAAGATTCCACACCACGGCCCAGTGTTTGAGAACCTTGTTATTCATAAATCATTCGCTATACATGCATACCTGAAGTGAAATGGGCAACTAATGCATGTCCTCCTTCGTGGTAAGCGACAACCTCTCTGTTCTTTTGTTCAATAAAAGCACTTTTTCTCTCGGGTCCTAAACAACACCGTACAGGTTAATGTTAAGTACTCTAAATAAAGTTAAGGACAGACAAATGAAATTTTATGAGTCCGTACCCATAATAATTTTATCTCGGGCATAATCTAAGTGTTCGTTAGTCACGTTGACATGACCGTCACTCGCAGCCTTTAGTGCAGCTTGATTCACCAAGTTAGCTAAATCAGCCCCTGAAACAAAAAAAAACAACACAAGTTTTAATAATTGAACCAGGGCAGCTTAAGTGGATATAGATAATCATTTAGAGTTCAGTTTCCTCTGCTTACTGACAAGATGGATACTTATGCCCGTCCATTATGAGGTATGATTAGCTATACTCGTCCATACCGTTGCTGTAGTGATATTTAATATTGAGTAAAGACGGCAAGGTGTCATATGCGGTTTTACTAAAGGTAGTAGCATGGTTGTTGAGTTTTTCATTCGGGATACAAAATATTTTTCATCGAATCAAGTAGTTCATAGTTGAGTGAAATCAGATATTTACTGGGGCAAAGTATGCAACTACTTTGACCTATATATAGTTCAGGCCAAAAATAAAACCATAAATAGGAGAGTAATAATTTTATAAATAGAGACTATTAGTTCAAGATATAAAAGGATTAATGAAAATTTTTAGAAGTACATGATATAATCGCTGTTAATTTTTTTGACACTCACCAGAGAAACCTGGAGTACCTCTTGAAAGAACATCAACACTAACGTCTACAGAAAAATAAACAAAAAACGACACTAAATAATTGGAACATTAATAACCATTCTCCTAACACATAGAAATTAAGCGTTCAGGATATGGGAATAGATAGTTTGCAATTACGTCATCAGATCCCGATCCGACGCCATCTTGCTTGATTTCCAAAATAAAAATTGCGGCCAACGCTCCGAGCTAGGCAATTGAATTGATTGTCTGGGTCACCTAACCCTAACAAAAAACCTGATCCTAACCAAACACGTTTACCACCTACATAAGCGCTAACCTGACCCACTTTGGGTTCACCGCCTAGCTAAAACGCTAACCTGACCCACGAAGGCTTAACGCTAACCTGACAAAGGATTTGGTCATGGTGTCATGTGTGTCCGCTAAACTGCAGTCTAGCCAATACGGTCACCATGTTTTTTTTAAATTTGCCGGGAAATAGCAAAACAACTCGTCGCTCGTAGCTGTCAATCGGAAAGTCAACCAAAATAGCGCCCAATGATTGGACGTGACGTCATATGCAAACGAGCTACACGAGACAATTTTCATAGCCCCAAGGACAAATGTTATGATAAAATGATAAATGGCCCGCGAACATGCAGTCTCGAGCACATACTCAGACCGACCAAAAAAAATTTAAAAAAAAAAAAAAAGAGAGAAAACATACAACTTTTGCGTCGTAATGGGGACCATATAAAGGAATCTTAACAATCGTGTGAGCGGTCTTCTTGCTTAACAGATTCAAAAAGTATCAGAAAAAGCATATTGCAAAAAAATGGTTCAGTGAAAACTCGAGATTTGAGTCAATAGCAAGACGAGAATAGTTAATACAGAAATAAGTGCATATCGACTTTACTACAAAGTCATCTTCAGACAGAGTCACTGACTCTGAGTCAACTTCAACCTCCCATAAAGGGAGCAAATTATTCAGAAACTACGTGGAGTCTAATGAAATCAGAGTGCGATAGAGTGATGCATGCAAATCTTATACAGATGTAACATGCAAGCAAGCTTGTCCTTATCCTGTTTCCCTTGATACATGTTTCAGAAGTCGTGACCGACAGGACAGGAGATAGGACGGTGTCAAAATTGGTTACTACACAGACTTACAACTCAAAGTGATCTATTTATAAAAACGCTATATTAAATATAATGTTGGAATTTCATACCCTCTGCTAGCTGTACATTGCTCAAGTGTAGTTCAAGAATGCTTTTGCGAGCTCGGACGTCCGGCATCGGAACTGTTATTCGACTGTCAAATCTTCCAGGTCTTACTAGCGCCCTGGAAAAAAAGATAGCAAGATTTACGACTGATAAACTAGCAAGTTACCTAAAGTGGTCGATACCTGTCATCCGGCTGTTTATTTATTCATTCGTTTATTCGTTCATTCATTAATCCTTTGCCGAATGGATCAGACAATTATTTCACTCTTGCTCAAGTCAGACGACTTTACTCAACTGGTAGAGACATCCTCCCAGGAAAGGGTTAATTCTTAACAACGATATAAAAGTAGAGTGCTCCGTCGGCAGTGTTGAACGGCTTGTAGACAACCAGAAGTGTTGAGAAACTACCGAAACTTAGGTGTAGCGAAGATCCTTCGTAGAGGTAAAACGTACACCTATAAGTTTTGGTAGTATCACATCCTTGTGGATAGCGTTAAGTTGTCACGACAATTTCTTGTGCACTTAAATCGAATAACTCGCCTCCAATCGCTGTAGACTCGCTAGCTCAACCGGTAGAGGACCGGTCTATCATTCACAAATTTGTACCATAGCTTCTCCCAACATCGCGGTCAGCAAGAACGCGCGATAAAATAGTAAACAAGAATTCACTTACTTGTCAAGAATTTCAGGAAAATTTGTGGCACCAATAACCACTACACCTTCAGTTTTATCAAAACTAAAACGGATAAAAAGATATTAATAAACGAGTTTATGGTAATTTCCTAACATGCTATAATGTAAAAAAGGCAACTCTAACCCGTCTAATTCAACCAGTAGCTGGTTAAGCGTCATTCTGGAGTACGGTTGATGATCTCCCACGCTCCGCGTTCCACCAATAGCGTCAAGTTCGTCAATAAAAATGATACAGGGTGCCAGATCCTTAGCAGCGGCTACAGAAAATTACAGAAAATGCAAACTTTAGATTGCGTTTTGAGATTTGATTACAAGGCAGTGTTAGTCCCTGATTTGTAGACAAAATCTTGTGACCAAAATATTGGCTCCAAATTACAAAGGAAACTGGCTTGAAAGAAACAATCTGTCCGCCATTCGAGTGGGGTCATCTTAAGTCATTACTGAGATACAGAAATTAAAATACCCAACTCAAATCAACTGAACGCACACCGAAAACCAGGAAACTTCCATCTTCTTTGTGCTTCGAAAGCTATTTCCTCTGATGATTTCGAGAGTATCTTCCATATTTCACCCAGGTAAACGCCAAACCATTTCATTCAGCTCATGGGATATACCTCGAACAAGGAGTTAATTCAAAACAAGCGTTTTGAATTTGAAAAAATGATCCGAAATTATCTTAAATGAAGTACAGTTTTGAAATAAAATATCTCGCCTAAAAATCCCAGAAATTTATTAATTTTATTTTAAGCATTTGAAATAAACGACAAAATTTTTTAATGCAAACATGTTTCGACTTAACTATAAGCCATCTTCAGTGCGAATGAACTAATTATTTACAGTGTGAAATATATAACAGAAATATGATATGTCGTTTTTGTCGAACTTGTCGTTTGAACATGTCGAACTTGTCGTATGTCGAACTTGTCGTTTATTTCAAATGCTTAATTGCTCTTGTGCTGATCAGATCATATGGTAATTTTATTTTATTGATAACGTTTGTAGGGGTAGTTAGTTCAAGTTTAGGTTTAGAAGTCTTAGAGATTAAATTGCCCAAGTCCGTCACTAAAATAAAAGCAAAATGAACAAAACTCCGGCCGTCGGTCAGGAAAATTTGACTGGCTTCCAGAAGCTAGTTGAGCTAGTCCAGATCCGCCACTGTAACCGAGATTTTTCGAATGCTTCCTTTGATCTCATTGAGCGACAGAGCTTATTTCGCAAAATAAATTTTCCAGCAGTTAAGAAGGAACGTCAGATAATTTTCACACAGTCAGAGACAAAAGCAGCAAGACAAGAAATCATGTCTACCGAACAGATTTCTAACTCGTGCTGCACCAACGCCAACAAACATCTCATCGAACTCTGCTCCAGAGCAAAAGAAAAATGGGACTCCAGCTTCTCCAGCCACGGCCTTGGCCAACAATGTTTTACCCGTTCCTGGAGCACCAACCAGTAAAATACCTACGTGGAAAAAGAATCAAAGCTCAGCTTAAAAATTAATGGTGTAATGAAGACTACTAAAAACTGCAACGGTAAGTTTGCTATGATACCTTGACTATTATTGTAGTTTAATAGCAATTACTGGGCGATTCTCAGAAAACGTTCCTGGGTCACAGATGACAATCGAACTCATAATCTGATACCCTGATCTTTAAGTAACTCTGACCAAAATGGCAGAACGACGTTTACATGTATGAGGTGGTAATATAGGAAGGTCTTAACTCTATTTTGTCTGACCCAACGAATATCTGTCACCAGTGTACGATGGAAACCTTTGTCATTTGGCCACTTTCTGTTCGAATTTTGCCATCAAACCAAGTTTTTTGAAATCTGCATCAGATATTGAGTTAGAAAAGTGACATGAAGCTAAGTAAAAGTTTTTGACTCGTTTTTTCAATATTCTCGGACAATAATGACTTAGACTGTAAAATATCTTCAGCAAAATCCACTTTTCGGTTTCTAGAAACCACTGGTGCGAAAACAATCAAGCCTGGTGGAATTTAGCTTTTTTGATACGAGTTTAACTTATTCTTAACTTTATTTGTTCTGACCCCGCGTATCCCTGTCACCAGTATACAATGGAAAATTTTGTCATTTTAACCCACTTTCTGTTCGAATTTTGCATTTAAACAAGTTGTTTTTTTTAAATCTGCATCAAAAATTGAGTTAGAAAAGCGGTTTTTTGTGCGCATGACACGAAGTTAAGCAGAAGTTTCTGATGTCAAACATTTAAATAAGAACTAATTTACAAGACGTTTCAATCGAAAGGTCAATATAGGAGAGATAACAAGATATTAGGTTACACTTGGGTTCAATTGTTAACAGAACCTCCAAGAAAGTGTATTTTTTAATCTAACAATCAATGACGGATGACACAACTCGGTCCATATACACGTGTCTCGACATTCTTTTAAGGAAGGACGACACCTTGAGTTTGAGAGTGGTGATGTCGCTTCACATGTATTCGTTCCACTTACGATGTTACGAGAGATAATCCCAGCAAACCACATATTGTTTTAATGCTTAATCAATGCCTTATAATATATAGTCACTTTATTAGAGATGCACCAAATCAAGGTCGACAAAATGAAAAGCGTAACCAAGCCAAATTTCTTGTCAGACTATTGTTCTCATAATTCTATTGCGTCAAAAACGTCTAATTTTCTAATTGACCTCTCCAGAAACTTCGGGTAGCCTGAGCATGAATGCTGTTTGGCAACGGTTTTGGGATTATTTAAGTGGACGCGGGAAATTTAAGATGGCAACTTCGGTGCGAAAATGCCACTCACGTTCGAGCAAACTTTTCCTAGAAGATGATATACAAGAAGTAAAGCATCCACAGTCTGGACGAATGCAGTGTTCCCCAGGTCAGAAGATGGCTGTTATGTAGAGGGCAAAAAAGTAACAGAAAACCGCAACTTATCGAATAGCTAGTTTCACCTGTAAAGCTCTATCCTATCTTATGACAATACGGTAGAAAGCAGTTAACATTCTCAGGCATTTTAAATGCTGGAAACAATCAGTTTTACTAAAAATACGACGCCAAGATGTACTTTGTTTTGAAGATTTGTCCACCCACAAAATCCCAGAATGTTTCCTCTCGTTAACCCTGGATCCAGTCTTTCCGACGTTTCTGGAGTGGTCAGTAAGACAACGATATAACGCTAACCGTAAGTTTACTAAGCAAGCTAAAATATAATGGATGATTTTGATGCAATTATGCTTGCAGTTAACAGTTTTTGAAATAAAAAGATCATTTCGTGATGGAGAAAAACGGCTTCAGATGCTGCTATTAAGAGATTCAGTTAAAAGTTTCCATTATTATAAAGAGGAAACCTTGAGATATAGTCCCGCAAAAATAAAAGGAATTGATCAACTATTACTTGAGTTAATAGATTATTTTTCAAAAAAATCGCCAATCACACCAAAACTAAGTGTTTTAAGATGTTTTGAATTTTTTCATATTTTCATCTTCTCCCTCCCCCTTAAACAAAAGTCGCTATTAAAATCTACGAAAAACTTGAACCGCTACGCTGCTAGGGATAGAGCTTTTCATTGATTGTTTTCGTTTCACTTAACATAACACTTAACTACTAAATTTCATCGAACAATATGTACACAGAGAAGTGAAAATGCATTTCCAAACGTTACGACTGGAGTAACAGCCAGAAAGAAAAACTCATTCATTTCAATTGATCAACATACCTGATGGTAGTTTCCCACCTAACTTTGTAAACTTTTCAGGGGATCTCAAAAACTCTACAACTTCTTTTAATTCGACTTTCGCTTCTTCAACCTGTGAAATAAAAAAAAAACTAATGACTGGTTCAGCACATTAGGAAAGAATGCGAGATTCTAAAAACTACAAGTTTAAGAACGTGCATGGCGGCACCATGAAAGCAACCGATATTCATCCTTCTATCTTATCAGGTAAGAACGGTGAAAACGAAGGTTTTTATTTGTTTGGTTTGCCAGTTGGTTCTTATCATCATATCGTATTTAGCAAAATTACTAATAAATGCCGACCTCGCTATAAGCGCCACATCCCTCAAGAATAACCTGGCGCTTATTCGAGCCACTTGAGCGAGAGAGCGTTATTTGTCAGAAGTGTTGTTGTTGTTTTTAGAAATAAAACTCACATATATTCCATCCAAAAATGTTTTTTAACTCGAATTAATAAGCGCTTTCTTTGAACAGGTGCAGCATCTAAAAGTCTTAAGATTGAATAACCGCCGCAGCGCTTTTTCTAGTAAATACGGTAATCATCATTTTCTTCATTATTATCATTCTTTATCATAATCATTATCATAATCATTATCATTATCAACATCATTAACATCATCGTCATCGTTATATCATAATTTTAATTGCCTTTGTGACTGTAAGTTTCGTCATAATTCTCGTCATAATTATGATTACGTGAACGTCCGTCACGCTTAGATCCACCGAAAACGTTTATGAACCCCTGACGACAAAACCACATCAGGTTACAGTCCACTATACGGGGGAAGGGGTTGTCTTTGGATTAAAAGGTTCTTTTTTTTTCAATTTAAACACTTCCTACCCAGATAGCAAAGACAAACCAGGACGTTTGGGTTCTCTATGACAACCAACGTCATTGGATTTTATTAAACCTAGCCCGGACTGGCTAATAAACCAATAATTTGGATAGCATTTTACCTTTAAACAAGAAATTGCCCTCCAAAAGTTTACTTAACTTTGCATTACTCGCTTGCTCTTATTTTATGAACGACACTTCTAACTTTTAAATATTTTTTGAGTATGTATTTAGATATTTTGACCCTAATACCAGATGTTGCTTATTTTTTGAAAAGTTTAAAAAAATCTTTCGTGTAGGTCGTGTGTTTGTATACTTCCCTCCAGTCTCGCCACACCCAGAGTTTGGATCACAGTAGTCAAGGTGTCTTAATGATGTATGTGTCAAGGTAACTGAACACTATTTCGCTAATGTTTGCACCTCACGCTTCCCTTAGACAAAACTCTGATTACAACCCATAATTTAATTTGGCGGTGGAAGAAAGCTATGATGGGATATCAATTCTGCAGGATAATATTAAGGATATTTTTCTGTAGTAACAACAGTAATTTAAAACAACCTTAAAAACTCAGTTTTAAGTTACTGGAAAATTTGGTAATTAAAATTTGTAGAATTAGGCTGAGTTTTGGTTAACATTGCAATTCATTTAATAAAAAGTAAAAAATGTGAGTTAAACAGAGGAATTCATCAGTATTTTCCGTTTTTGCATTAAAGCCCCATTTTCTTGAAAAGTTCACAAATCATCAGTAAAAGTAAAAGTAAAGATAAGATTTATTTACTGTAAGATTAAAGCGAATCCACAAGACAGATGGTGAGTCTTGATTCTCAACTAGCTTAACAAAATTCAATTTACCAGGTTATTTTTAATTACTCTGGTTACCATGGAAAAACAAAAATTGCTAACTCTGTCTGCTAAATTTTGATGTCCACTCGAAGCAAGAGGTGCTGTAAACAAGTAAAATTGTGCTCATCCACCTTAAGCAAGTAAAAGACTTACTCCTTGGACGTCTGAAAATTTAACTTTTTTTTCTGAACTGTCAGGTTGCACTTCTTTTTGATTTGACGTCACTGAGAAATAAAATCCCGAAATGTTAGTTAACATAAAAATAAAAATACAGCGAAAGTCGTTGAGAAGAAGGTAGAACCTCGTTCTTGGGATTTAAATTACTTACTTCTCATTTGAAGTTGTGCTTCAAGTACAGAAACGATGAGAAACAAACCAATGAGGAAACGTAATGTGTTCCAAAGTTGTTCCTTAAAAAATGACCCTTCAGAAAAAATAAGTAACTTTAGCAACTTACTACCTGTGCAAGATCTTGGTATTTTTACATTTTTTGGGTCTACAATGAAACGTCCACGAAGGAGACCCAGAATAGGACTGTTACACGAACTGAAGGACCAACAACCACATGTAACAATGAAGGAGAGGGCGATAAACAGGAGGAGATGGAGGTAGTTTATTGCGAGAACCTGGCATCTGGCAGAACACCAATGATGATGATGATGAATGACTATTTATTTTTACCTCTTTCCAGCTCAGAGTCCTTCTTTTGGCACGTAAAATCGTTTTGTGTTAGCCAAAGTAATCTTTTACAAGATGTAAAAGAAGTCTGTATCACCAGGCTTTTGGTATTATGGTGGATCAGACGTAAAGCTTTTCCACCTTTTTTAAGCGCGTTTTCATTGCTGGAAAAGAGCATATTCTTTTCCTACCCTACTTTTTGACGACCAGGAATTACTATTGCTGGATATTTTGCGAAATAACTACAATACAAAACTTAAATTGCGAATTTACTGTACGTTGCTCAGGTATTTTCTTTATTTCTAGGACAACGAGGCTAGTACCAAAGTCTCTGTTAAACTTGTCCAGATCAGTTTCATATGAAAGTTGATCTCACGCAGTCCTATCATATGAGTTATTCTTAAGCAGGCACATGTATATGTTGCAGCCGTAACACCACGTACTGTTGTGATTGTTATTGTCGTCGTTGTTGTGGGTTACTACGGCTGTTTTTGCTGTCATCATAGTTCTTGTACTGGTAATTGTCATTTTTGTAGCTCTCCTTGTTGTCGTTATAGTGATGTTGTTTCTACCGAAAAAGTTGTAGTGGCTACTTTAGTTGTTTTTGCAGTTACTTGTTGGACTATAGTTGTTGTTTTGCCGTTGTTGCTGTTGTTGTTGTCAGTGTAGTGACTTCTTGTTGTTGTTGTTGTTGTTGTTGTTGTTGTTGCTGTTGTTGTTGCTGTTGTTGCTGCTGCTGTTGTTGTTGTTGTTGCTGCTGCTGTTGTTTGTTGTTGGTTGTTGTTGTTGTTGTTGTTGTTGCTGTTGTTGTTGTTGTTGTTGTTGTTGTTGTTGTTGTTGTTGTTGTTGTTGTT
>JBAHVQ010000302.1:232740-257525 GCA_036872915.1 Nanipora kamurai | reverse complement strand
GTATGTATGTATGTATGTATGTATGTATGTATGTATGTATGTATGTATGTATGTATGTATGTATGTATGTATGTACCCAAGATTTCCGTAAAGGGGGGACTTCAAACTAAGAGTCCACCAAGGTTTATAATGGTAACATTGGTAGCCCTGGCAAAGTCTCGTGTTTGCTTGGGGGTAGGTCTCTCTTCGGGGGAAATTCCTTACATTGTCTAGCAAAGTATTTTCTGTATTCTAAACTTGTTAGCCAAATCTATGGTTTTAACTGTTATGGTTTTAACAGTATGGCACAAAATATGTCGCATTTATGCTATGCACAGTTTGTAGCCCTTTTCTAGTCTTCTAAGCTATGTAAAGGCATCAAGTCAAGATTTAGGTTTTATTTTTCATTGGATAACCGGGTTTCATCGAGCTAACGAAATGTTTGAGCGGAAACACATGTCCCTGTAATGTAATCGTTTGGAAGAAGTGATAAAATACATATGTTGTTCTGTAAGTGTATCTGTGAGTAAATTACAATATTAGAAATTTTGAGTGTACTGTGGGCTGTATTTCTTGTGTTTCTCTATGCAGTTCTTCACGGTGTTTCTTAGATAATATTGCCTACTTGTTATATATACTTGTGACTTTAAAAAACAAGAAAATAAGTGTCATCCCAAGTACAACTTCCACCATGTAGAGCAACGAAAATTCTCTGTCGAGATATCTCCCGGCTATGCATTTTCGTGAAACTGATTTTGAAGAGCTGTGGTATATTTAACGGCTTAAAGGGGTCAACACCATGGTTCCTCGCCACCGCTGCTTACAAAATGAGCAGCCGGTATACCGATTCATTATATCCCTATATGCTGAGTGAATTCCGTAAAATAATAATAAAATTTGCTCTTAGTCATTTTCGGGCGACAATACTAAAGTTTCTAAAGGATAGAACAAATAAAAAGCAGTCATGTTTTACTGCGAAAACTGACGTACAAGAGTAGTAGCAGTGTCTGAAAACATCATATTTGACTAACGTCTTATTAACAAGTACGACATCAATTTTGTCAGACACAGATTAGGTATTAATTTCTTTTTTATTTTCCTTATGAGTTATCAATAAATTTTAGTTACGAATATGTATGTATGTATGTATGTATGTATGCATGCATGTATGTATGTATGTATGTAACTTTATTTAAACACGCTACCCCCATCAACTACAAAGATGATTTTTACGAGGGGCGTCACACATCTAATATACAACTAATTTTATATTGCAATAAATTACTAACCAAGATGTTTTATAACTACAAAACTATATTATAAAACAGAGCCATGCTTGACCCAACTTCAGAGGTTCAGCTAGAACGAACTAGTTGTTTAAAACTATTTAGCGACCCAGCTTGCTTCACTTCTTCAGGTAACCCACTCCATAACACTGCACCACTATATTTAAAACTTTTCTTCAGAAATTCCGTTTTAGGTTTCGGAATATCGAGGTATGTCCACGTATTTCGAAGATTGTAAGCATCTTGATTTACACCTCTCGAAGTAAAAAAGTCTTTTAAGTTAGGGGCGGTGTGGTTGTTTAATATATTATACATAAAGACAGATTTGTTATACTTTTGTCTTTCATCCAGCGTTTTCCACGACAGAGCTTGGAGCACTGCAGACAAACTTATATCATAAGCAGCTCCTGCCATAATTCAAGCACCCCTGTTTTAGAATTTTTGTGATTTCTTTTTAAGTAATCTACCTCATCCGTCCTATAGTGGTGAACAGTAATCGAAATATGGTTGAATGATGAAGCTATATATAGTTTGTAACGGGTTTCACCTGAAACAAATAGCTTAATCCGTCTCATCATTCCAATACCAGACCCAACTTTCTTACATATTGAATCTACACGATTTTCCCAACTAAGCTTCTCATCAAATTGTAGCTCCAAGGATTTAAATGACTTATACCGAGTAATCGGTATACACTTTATCATCACAGGGTCAACACCGATTTTGTTCTTAAGGTTATATGATGAGCCAACAAAAATAAGCTTTACTTTTTATTTTGGGAGAGCCACTTGCATACATTTTCTAAGTCTTTGTTAAGTTTTGACACTAGTTCGGAAAAATCCCCCGAGGACGTGTATATTTGAGTATCATCAGCGCACATGCCTGGAGTAGTGGTTTGTAAGCATTCTGGTAAGTCGTTGATTTATAACAAAAATAGAAGTGGACGCAGAATCGATCCTTGCGGCACAGTGCAAGTACTTTCTTTATATGCTGAATTTGTTTTGGTGTCGGTATTTCGATACAAGTTGCGATCTTTTATTCAAGGGTGCTTTTGTTTGCTTTCAAAGTACACAGTTCTTCTTCTAAGCAAAGGTTGCATCGCTTCACTCCGTTCGTATATGCCGCGGCTCGTTTCAAAATGTCCCACTTGATTGTAAAAACTCTCTTCTCTACCTTAAAATCCCAAATGCACTTAGATAGTTCCGTTACGTTGCCGGCGTATTTCTTGTCCTTGAAAGATTTTGTATAGTTTCTGTAGCGGTCTTTGAAAGGGTTTGCTGTCATACCTGTATAATGTTTTGTTTCCCCGTTACCGGCTGTTGTAATGCTCGGTAGATCACATTCGTTGTTTGGCATTTTCCGGGAAACAAATATCCAAAAATTATCCAACGTCCAAAAAAGATAGACAACTCCCTTAACATCTTAGTGTTCGCTGACAATACAAGAAACATATGCGAAACAACGACAGAAACGTACAAGAAGCTTTTGGAGAACAATGTGACAAAATGGTACCAAGTCGACCGCAACGAAGCCATGAAGGACATCGCACCGAACTGAAGTCCATCGCCTCCAACCTTTCAATCGGAAACAAAATCGATCCCATGGCAAAACGAGAAGCATTCGTGTCGCAGAAGGACCATAAGGAAAACTTTCAGAACAACCGCACCTGTAGACTTATCAACACAGCTAAAACGAACTTGCAAAAATTAGCAAATCAATTCCCGACCGTATCAACACCTCCATTAGATCACAAACTCGGTTAAACCAATGACGAAGTTCTTGTTCATTCATCGAGTGGTTCAAGAACATCAAAGAGAAAAGTAGACACGCGTTCCTGTCCTTCGACATCGTCGACCAATCTAAACGATGACCCTCTGTTCATACATTGCCAATCCAACCATCCTCCGTCCATAACTGAACAGCTTCCCAAGGCCATTAACAATCGCCTCTCAACCCTTCCTTCCGACCGCCTCTCCTTTGACACAGCAACGCCGTTATACGAGGAAGCCCTGAAACGAAGCAACTTTAACGTCAAACTGGAATACAACCCTGATGGCGAAGCTTCCGCAAACAGACGGAACAACCAACGGAACAGACGCCGAAATATAATCCGGTACAATCCACCATTCAGCAACTTGGCCGCAATTTTCTAATCCTAATTGACCAACATTTCCCACCATCCTCTAACCTGCACAGAATATTCAACCGAAACACAAAAAAATTAGTTATAGCTGCATGTGTAACATGAGAAGCGCCATCTCTGAGCACAACTTTAGAATCCTAGCGAGGGTGAAACCTGCACGACCGAAAAATGTAACTCCCGACGAAAAGACGAACGTCCACTTTCCGGAAAATGCCAAACAACGAATGTGATCTACCGAGCATTACAACAGCCGGTAACGGGGAAACAAAACATTATATAGGTATGACAGCAAACCCTTTCAAAGACCGCTACAGAAACTATACAAAATCTTTCAAGGACAAGAAATACGCCGGCAACGTAACGGAACTGTCTAAGTGCATTTGGGATTTTAAGGTAGAGAAGAGAGTTTTTACAATCAAGTGGGACATTTTGAAACGAGCCGCGGCATATACGAACGGAGTGAAGCGATGCAACCTTTGCTTAGAAGGAGAACTGTGTACTTTGAAAGCAAACAAAAACACCCTGTTGAATAAAAGATCGGAACTTGTATCGAAATGCCGACACCAAAACAAATTCAGCATCTAGTAAATTCAGTGTCTGCAAGAAAGAAGGAATGAGTCATCCAGCCTCCCACACACCATTGCAACGCCGCCGATAACATAAAAGTAATCCCCATAGTGAACGTAAAACTCAGAGTGGCGACGAGAAAACTCTTTAATATCTCACTGTATATATATTATATAGTATCTTAATCAATGGACTGGATGTGGGATATTCCACATTGCAAATATACAAGTACACAAAATAGAATTACATGGTAGTTCACTTGGCATTGCTACCGATATTTTACTCGTGAAATGGCAACTATAAAGCAGTGTCTGGCTACCATCAGCAACTGTTAGTCCGGCGTAGACCAAGACCTCAAAATTCGTAATATAGCACCAGTCAGGTGGGCAAAAGTTATCATACATCTTTGTAACTCTACTTTGTTTGTTTTATGTTTGTCAATTTTCTAGCTTTCAGCATTTATTTAACGTTACACGTAGACCAGGTAGTCTTTGCTTCTCTGAAATGCCAGCCATCTTTATTGGTGGGTACTGAAACTGGCTAGGTCATGAGAAAAGTCAAAAAAAGTAATCCATCAGGTTGAAGTTTCTGAAAAGTGAATGAATTTGACAGTTAAAGTGATACAATTCTAAGATCTGAGAATTTCCCCACACATGTAACAGAGATTTTCTCTTCAGAGTATTGCTTGGTTACTATAGCATCTCGCGGATTTGGTACCAAAATATGGCCCAGCTCATGGATTATATGGACAGCTGTTTCGCTCTTATGGAGCTCTTCAGCACAGAGAAGCTGATGGTAAGGTAAGTATTCAGATTTTCGTAGCTGTAGCAGTCTTCTGATGCTGACAACTTCAAAGCTATCAACACTCTACCGATATCCATGGTGACTTATAGCTTCCACTGGAAATTGAACGGCATAGCTAGAAAGAATGGGCATCATATCACTATCATAACAATAACAACAATAACAATATTGATAATCATAATAATAATAGTAATAATAATAATAACAACTCATTGATGGTAAGGCTAGCAAATAAATTGGCATCTTTTGTAGCTGTCTCCTAACACCCAGTGTTCGATATCTCGGACAACAAGAACAAAAGAACATTCCAGAGAACAAAGCAAAAACAAGAAGAGAACATGAGAAAAATTAAGGCGTTAAAGGGTTAAGTAAACTCTACGGTAACGTCTTCGATTCATAGAATAGAATTTTTCGTCCAAAACAAAAGGGATGAATAATCTGTTGTCCCAAGAGTATTTTCAACGAGGTCGTAGCTCTGCAGTTCGTCATTCGGAGCACTTCCACAGTTTCACGACTACGTTAGCACGCAGTAGGTAGAAGGTTTTCGCTAATTTAAATGTTAAGAAACTGACCAGATCCAATTTGAAGAGTTTAAAAACTATATTCACAATTTATTATAAAAAGGCTGGTGTAGACAAGCATTTTTGGTATTATTGTTTAAACGGGAAAACGCTGATCCACAGAGCTAGAATTTATCGTGTAAATGTCAAAATAGTAGCGGGGAAAATATTAGAGCATGGGTGCTAGTACCGTCCCTGTAATGCCTGTCGTGTGAATCGGGTTACAGTTAGATAATCTTTCCTGGCGATAGACGAATAATACGTCTGCTATAAATGAAAATATTTTGGCAATCTGATCAACATTCCTTCTTGCAAACTGTCAACACAGTGTCAAATTGCTCCAAGGGTAATTAAGCATACAAACCCAGAAGGCTTACCTCTTACCTTCATTCTCGCATTGGTTATTTCATTGCCTCTTTTAGCCAATGACTGTGCAAAGTCAAATCCTAACGCCTGTAATCGCATATTGACAAATATAATATTGCTAATAGAAAGATAACATGTTCAACCTATTTCTTAACTTGTGGTTTTCTTTACTGTTTTAATTTGCAAAGGATATATTTCCAAAATGGTGATTAATGTGACAACTTCAAAGCAAGCAGAGAGTATACATCAAGGACATAAATTGACAATATACTTGAACAGGACTCACATATTCCAGAACCGCACAATCTTATCCGGTTAAATCTTTTTTATGTTGATGTAAAGAATTCAAAAACTTTAAATACCTTTAACGTCACCCAGATGACTCTTCCAAACGCATTAAACTTAAAGTGATGAATGATGGTGCTAGGGTTATTTTACTGTTTGAAACAATGTGAGATTTATAGTTTTGAGCTTATTCGCTCAAAGAATCAACAACCGAAATCGAGCAATCCTGGCAACCGACCAAGATCAGCTGCGACAAACGGTGCCCCATCTCAACCATTTGCAAAGTCTTAAAAAGCAGAACAAGCGTCTGGTATCCCATAGTATGCCCGAAGGAGCGGGTTCAAATTTTGTTTTTGTATGCGAAGTTAACAAGGTTGACTTAGAGATTTCGCAGGGTTTAAATACTCTTGAAACCTTCGCCTCATTACCCTAAGGATGATCAGAAAATATAATTGAGTAATGCATATTCTTCTGGATTATCGTTAAGCTGTTGTGATCATTTCTCACACAAGTACTTAAGATGGATAACACAACCACACTGTTCCAATTTTCCCGTTTTATGTTTATCTGAGAATGAGTAAGAAGTTGCCCGTGCGGTTACACGTCACACTATCTCAATGAAGGTTTTGAGTCGACTTCTTTTTTTTCCTTTTGTGTACATTCATAATATGTTTACGGTTATCCTTATTCTTATTCTCATTGGAGCTATGTTGTGCCACGCAATAAACAATGTAACAGTTCATTCCTTGTGTTTCGAGAAGCAATAGACCGAAAAACGGCCTCCCAGGAAACATTGAAATTAAGCCAACCCCCCTTCTCACAGAAACCTTGTCCCTGGCAAAGTATGCATATTCCACTTGAAAGCCATCAAGCTTACAGCCTAAGTAAATGAGCGAGCAACGACCCTTGGCGCCTCAGCTGGGAGCAGGAATAGTATAGTGGTACAAAATTAGTGAGTTGCCCGCATTGCCACTGCTAGTGCATTTTGTTTTTGTCATGAATTGTCATTGAACTAATTATAAAAAATATTTTAAAAGCTTATGTTTTACAGTACAGATTAGATAGCATTTACAATAATAAATATTTCAGATGGCATTGTTACTCGATATGAACCGCTCGATTTACCAAATACTGAATGGTTTGGAGAGTTGTTCAGAGATGTTCGTAATTTCCTAACGAGATTTAGCTATTTTTACACTGAAGCATGGTGCGAGTCTGAGAAAAGGATAATCCTTTTTCCGCCACCACCTGCTGGATGATTGAAGAAAACTTAAGATGATTATGAAATAATTTAAAGATTTCTTCTCAAGAGTAACTTAGTCCAAGGAGCTCGGTCGTTGCTTATGGTCTGATTATTTCGAGGTAAGAAACATTTTCTTTATATTAGATAAATTTGCCGGTTTTAATTTAACTTCTGTAAGCAACGACATAATAATTTGAATTTTCAAGTTCATCGTCAGTCACTGATTTGAACAGAGAAGCGTTATACTTTTAAGAATAAAGGTAACCATGCAAAATGGATACATTACATCTGGTTTGGTTATCAGACCATTTTTCAATATCGCAGTAAACGGATTTGTACAGCTGTGTATGAGAACTACGATTCAATGACACTTTTTGAACGACGAAGGTACATACAATCCCCAAACGTACTTAGCATTCGTAGGGTGTGAAAACACTGGGAGAACTTATTATGTGTCAACACATTTTGTCCAATGAGTATAAAAACTCAGGCTAAATTGGGTTTATGAGTCACTGTAATTTAGCTCAGTAGGTTCGCCTGGAGATGTTGAGTACGCTTTTAGGGTTGAGTGGGTTATTGCCCACGTTTTTTCAGATTTTCAATAAAAAGACTAGGGATTCAATCTTCAGTCAATACATCTTCCTGAGTAAGGATCTGAAAATCATTTAAGAATGCATTTTCAGTGGGAAAAAAAGATAAAAATGCATATTTGTCTAATATCAGTAACTTGCTCGACGTTGAGTTTCTGGGCAGACATTTGGGCGTAGTTCCTTCGAACCCATGAAATCCATATTGATAGGATAGTCTGCTCAAATATTAATGAGTGACTGAATATGAAAGTACATTCGGATAGCTTAGCACACATATGACGTCAGCATTGTCGATTTCACGTTTTTTTCAGTTTACTCATCAATTTCAGGTTCGGAACAACAAAAGAAGTTCACTTGGGAATCCTTTAGAGTTTATTTCAGTTTATTTGTTTGTATTTTAGGTTTAAAAATAGTAACTGTGTGCAGCGCTATTAGAAAGATTTTATGAGGCTCACAACGTTGACCTTTGACTTGTGGTTTCAGTGTAATATAGTAATATATACTAAAATACTGAAAGCTTTAGAGGTTGATACAGCTCGTTAACTTTGTTTGTTTGTTTTACTTTACCAATGGATGAAACTGCCAGGATACAATCACTGCAAGGTTTGATAGCCAGGAAAATACACCACCCTTTATCAATTAATTAAATTAACGTTAGGTGAATAGTGAGAAAGAATCAAATCGTATTCACAATTACTTGGCAGATACAACCAATTTACTGATGTTTGTTATATGTTATCTTAGCGCTGTTCTGTAAACAAACCGTAGGAGAGTCAATTAGTAAACTCTGCTTGTTTCTAAAGCTTTTTCAGCGTTATATTTAGAAAAGGTCTTGATGAAATCCAATCAACGCGACGAGAGAATATCTGGAACATTCATCATCACGTTTCGCCCAACAATGATATAGGTTGCGAGATTGCTGCCGACCAGTAGTTTTGGTCTGCCATGCGGCTGGGAGATTAACTACGCTAATGGCAGTAATTTAGTGTAAGATCAGAGGAGTTCAAACATTCGAAGCGCTATAAACATCTACATGAGAATAAACAGATCAATTGCCATTACGGTTTCATAAGAACTGAATCAATCAGTTGAATCAAGACAAAAACATGTGGATTGTGATCTTATTTCGACCCTAAAGTTGTAATTTTCGTGGGTTGGTGTGCGTTGTCAGAAACATATAGCTGTAACTCCAAAACCAGCTGCAAGTTCAATAAATAAAATAAGAAAATCCCTGAAGAGCATCCTACTTCACCACGGACGAAGAAAAATATCTGAATGGAGGAAGTAGATTCAATTCGGAATTATCCTCAGGACATGAAACGATAGTTTCATAATGATTATAACTGGAGAAGGAGAACTTCGACTTTTACGGAAGGTTATTGTCAAACCTGGCTGACAACAAAAGCTTGCAACGGATCTAAAGTTAGCTCTGACAATCACCGTCGAATGAAGTAAAAATATTACGATTTCAATACCTCTCATGTTTTAACTCACATCTTGAGTACCTCGTTTGGAAGATGATACTTTTCTTTGTTTCGTTATACTAAACCGTATGTTTTGTTAAGCCATGAAATTAAATAGGTGTGATGCGACTTTAAGTTTCTACACATTTCGCAGAGAAATTGAAATTGTCATAGTGGACTGACTCGGTCTGGCTTACTTTTTCATGCCTCAAAATATTTGAGGTAATGTTGGTTTCGTTTGCTATTTCCGTTGAGGATCCTGAAGTGGCTATATAATAGTACTTACCAGTCCTTTCTGTCTTCCATATTCATGTAAAATAAAAAAAATTGCAATATTGAACTTTTCTGTGGGGATACATTTTAGACAAAATTAGAAGTTTGAGTGAAGAAAAGTTTGTTTAAATAAGTTCAATAGCGAATCAAAGTTCAAGTTATCTTCTCAAAAGTTGGACTAACCCCAAAGGAGAGACAAGTGGAAGGTCAAATTACAAGTGGAATTTTGCCGCTGGGCCGGGTCCATCCACTCCTTGAGGGTTAACTGGGGAACTAAAATTAATTCGTAAAAGAGTTGTAGTGAAAACAGTACACAGAAAACGTCGTTAATATATTGAATAAGTCTCATAACATTTACATAAGGTACATATTAATGATTACCAGGGTTAACTGCTGAATTAACTTACATCTTCTCCTAAATCTTGTCTAATTAGATCCAAACCATTGTCGCTTGCGCTTCTTTACCTACGGAAGTTTTAACATGGTTTCCGGAGCTGAGGTACTGAGCTTGATTCGTCTCAGGTGAGGCGTTCTGCATGACATTTGTCGGTGAGGATGACAAACCATGAGAACAGCTTGAATGTATTCACACACGAGCCAATCATCTCGTTCGATTTGCTGTCATTAAGTATCACAATACGAACTCCGACCACATTCACAGCTTGACGGATAGACACATGCACTAAAATCTCTGTGAGCCACCACAGTTCATCGTTGATTTTACGGAGGACCAAAGCAATAAGATGTAAACCGAATATCTCATTGCTTTTGAACATAGGACATGGCGGCTAAGTTTCCCGAAGGTATGCCATCAGATTTATTAGTGCTCATTCAACATTCTTTCGTATTAAATGTCATGGTGCGCGCAAGGTGCGAGTTATTCTGTGTGGCGCATAACTATCGCTGCGAGAACGTTTGCGCGCATTTTCTTAAGTCTTGTTGATTCAAATTATTTTAATGATCGTTTTGTGTGTTTAATATTGCGCAAAACAAATATTTTGCTCTCAAGGAAGAGACTTCGTTTCCCATTGTTACTAAAATATAAGAATATAAACAGTTGTTCTTTATGAACCAAAAATCATTCAAACTGGCCATTTCATTCCCATAAGAATTGGTAATTATTGTTTCCATCCCGTTTGACAGGCAGTCGACATTCATAAACGAATAAGTTCAGAGATAAAAGAAAGCACTAAATGGATTAAGTACCACAAGAACGCAGACGAGTGTCAACAAGCAATACACAGGACAACTATCGATTCCAGCGGAATAAAAATCCCATTGTAATGGCGGACAAGACGCAACCTTTTGGACACAGCGCGGAACCTACTAGTGTCTCCTCGACCAGCGACGTAGATATCTTTCATGACCAAAGGCAACGATTTTTCGTTCATCCACCAACAATCCCAAGGATACATGCGGGGAATTTGGAACGAGTTGAGGAGGAGCCAAGCAACATGGCAGATTCCTCGACAGATTATAAATATAAATCAGAACAAATTTTTAACAGAAATTCCACGGAACAACGTTATTTAGCACATGATGGTCCATTCAAAAGACCTCCACAACAAGGATTTTATAATCGTTACCCGGTTACCCCACCGTACTATGACAACAGATACTCCTGTGGAAACCCTATGTGTAGAGAGGCTCGTTTTTGTTATGAACAGCAGACGAACAGAGAGTGCTACAACCCTTTAATTCCCATGCCGCCGAGTCCTTCGCATTACTTCCCACGTGATCATCACCCTGGGTATGTGCATCAAATTCACAGATCCTCTCCTTCGCTCATAAATCCCAACAACGCCAACGTGAAAAGATCAGACCACGAGCTACCCCGACCAAAACCCGAATGGCCGCAAAGCTATCGACACGGTAATCACGGCACTACACCAGCAACTCCAGCACAATACTTAGCAAGTCTTTCCAGCAAGGACAATTCAAGTATTCCACCCTCTACTGCCACATCGCTGAGATCGACCAGTCTAGAGCCATTCATGTATCCCTCCAATTTTTCGAGTCCAAGACAATCTGCACGGTTAAACAGAAAAAGAGCGATGTCTTCCTCGCCACTATCTATCGATTCAATTGATATTAACAGCTTAATTCGCACTTCACCAGATTCTCTGATTGCATACATTAATGCACCAAGAATTTCCTCAGCCGGTTCCTATGGCCATCTTAGTGCAAGCGGGGTTAGTCCTTCACCCAAACCTCAACGTTCCCCATCAATGCGATCACCTTTCTTCGGTTGCTGGCATGGTACGCCAGTGGGGTCAAGACCAAAACCCCATAAGGGAGATATAAACGATACGAAAGATACGAAAGCACAAACTATCAAAAAGGAATGTCAAGAAGAACAAGAGAAGAAAGAAGAAAAGGAAGAAAGCATGAACGTAGACGCCAACAACAATATGGACGAGGCCAAATCGACGTCAGTCAATTCTCCAATTGAATCGGATAAGGTGTGTCGAAATTCTGTTTGTATGGTGTATGTGTTATTTTTATTTTCAAGCCATTATTGGCAGATATTCATAACAAATACACACTGTTTCATATATGTTTTCACCCACATCACTCCACTCCGATATGAAATGATGCGCAAACACTTTCGACAACAGGCACAACTATGAGCATAACTTAAGCATAAAATAAATAAAAACAACGCTTTAATTTGGGTGAATTTAAAACTGCTAAATTTTGACATCATTTAGAATTACGTTATTTTATTACATTTACCTTTGTTTTCGTTCTTGTAAGTCACAAGCGGAGACAATTTTGCGTGTAGTTCATAAAACCCAGACTTGAACTATTTTACAGATGCGTAGTGCAACAAAGCCCAAACCTAACTTATTTTACAAGATTTAGTGCCATCTGCTACAATTTTCTCTCGTACCCACCATACTTTATCAAATCTCCCTTACACTTCCGTAAGTTTATCAACAGTACACCAATATTCGTCCAAATGTAAATATTTTTTTCAAACACAGTTGAAAGTACTACCCTACTTATTTTAGTACTTACTTTAACAACAGTAGTCGACTAAGAGCCTGAGGCCATTACGAAAGTCAAGGTTTTGCTGATTTGTTTTTTCTTATGTTTGAAAAGGGGTTTTATCTTTCAAAGCACTTCAAAACACTGTTTTCTTAAAATTCTTCTTTTGTTTGGGCTTTTGGAATTTTACATTTGCCTCTAGCTTTGACTAGCTCCAATATTCTGCCTTGGGCCACAATAGCCATGCGGGGGTGACGGCCCTGAAAACAGGCGGCAATTTCGTGCAGTAGTAACGAATTTTCAGCCCACGAACAATAATTACGATGCTGAGAAATTTGTTTTATAAGCTGACACCTTATTCAAAAATGGTAAATATTGTCAATAAGTGCAAACTGGTCACAGCTAGCTTTGGCATACATATTCATTATCCCCTAAGAATATTGAGAAGGCTTAAAACGTCAACTCAATATGTTGAGTGATCTATTGTTTCAACAGATTACGTACTGTCCCTAAACTGAGGAAATCACACAAACAACTATCTTGTCCACTGAAACTTTTAATTTCAAGATTGAATCTATTGAGATCATAAGAATAGTTCATGAAAAGACTTGAGTGGCTGCAGCTTTAAAACTCGTATAATTGGACTGGTACATTATACTTGTCATCTTATTTGTGCTTTACCTTTTTTTCAGAGAGACTCTGACGTCGAAAATGAAGACAACAACGAACCCGAGAAAGACGAGAATAATAATGAGTATGTGTGTCTGTGGAAGGATTGCAACATGTTGTTTCAAAGTCAGGACGAGTTGGTGAAACATGTTAATACAGATCATATTAAAAAAGAAAGGAGAGACTTTACATGTTACTGGGCTGATTGTCAAAGGGAACAGAAACCTTTCAAGGCTCAATACATGCTTGTTGTGCACATGCGCCGGCATACAGGTGAAAAGCCTAACAAATGTCCGGTAAGATACCTTAGAAACTCGTTTCTATCTAATTTTTGTTTGTAAGACTCCTTTCTGCAGACAGTGCTGTGCAATATTTACCCTACTTCATAAATGTGACAATAATGAGAACCAAAAAGTGCCAAGTTATGAGTTGCAAGTTGTAAGATTGGGGCACGTTTTTGCCCTAACCCCATTCCCTGGGCATTTGCAGATATGCCCAACGAATGTTCGGGGAACATAGTTAAAGGGCCCACAGTCTGAGTGCATTTGGCAAAGTTATGGGAGGCATTAATGACACCAACTGAAAAATTAACTACCACTTAATTGTTTTCAAAATACAATATTCTTATTAGGAAATTGGGACGAAGAACAAAGTCTGAATAATTCATGTTTGACAATGGGTGTACTCGGCATAATTTATTTTGTTGGCAAAAGATGGTTTTTAGTTGTTTGCTTTTTCTTTTTGTTTAACTGCAAGATCACACGGGTCAAACTTTATGTGACCAAAGCCATTTAGCATATCCTTACTGAAGGTTTTCAGGAAGGTAGTTGTATCACCAACACATTTGCATGCACTGCCTCTGCTGTCAGGTCAGTTCCACTATGCTTCTCCTCAGGACTCTGTTGGAAGTTTTGTCTTTGCAATTTAATATTGGAAATTCAGCAATCAGCAACTGAATCACTGCCACTGGCTGAACTGTATTTACAAATTGGCAACTATGTATTTGTAAAATGTTTTGCTCAAAATAAATCTACTGGTGACTGGATCTGAAACAATAGTGATATATGACTGATTAGAGAGATTTGTAAAAAAATGGGTTACAGAATTAATAAAGTGTTGAGAAGTTTATTTGGCCAATTCAAATAAAGTGTTTATGTTTATTGTTGGACGGTATTTTCTTAAGACTTACCAAACTGTTCTCTCCAAAGGGGGTTTATGATACTCTGTAAACAATATTTTGTTTTCTTTAATAGTATGAAGGATGCAACAAAGCTTACTCTCGGTTAGAAAATTTGAAAACACATGAAAGATCTCATACTGGAGAAAGACCATATGTTTGTGAATTTGAAAATTGTACAAAGGCTTTTACAAATGCATCAGATCGTGCAAAACATCAGAACAGGACTCACTCATCTGTGGTAAGTACTTCAATGATGTATCAATTTATAAACAAATACATTTCTGTGATTAACCTATCAACTTCCGAACTTGCCTTCTATAATCTTGCTGTGGCTAATGCCAGATGATTTTACTCAAGAAGAGTTGTTGTCCTGGTTAGCTTGTGAGCTAGCATGTTTAACAACCCTTTCATGTACACTACTATGTTGGGCCTTTTCTAGCCAATACCAAATGTTTTTTTTTTCTATTACAAGGATGCGGCATCTTGAGGATAAACGTTTTAATGAAAGCCTGAGAATAACATTTCCACTTGCAAATTAATAATCCCAGTGAAAACAACTGCGCTAATGTAACTTCTTAATAGAGCTTGAAACTAAATATCTTATCAGGTTATCATCAATTTACCTTGCCTCAACAATTTTAGAAACCTTATATCTGCACAGTTGCTGGCTGCACGAAACGTTACACAGATCCTAGTTCTCTAAGAAAGCACAAGAAAACGTGTCACCCTGAACATTTTGCTGGAGCCAAAAAAGTAAGTTATAATTTAGAGTATTACCTTATTTATTTAAGGGACGTAAACTACCCTGACTAATAAATATATTATGTAACAATTCTGGTTTCTGTTATCATAGAATCACACATTGCAAAAGGCTCATTTTATTATGCCGAAATACAGGTGCTTGAAGATAAAATATGTAAGGCCAGTTTAAGGTTTATTTTAAAAAATAGATTGTGTACTTCAGAGCAGGTTATGCAATTCCTGTTCCTCCAGGATTGTTACACCTCTTCAGTATTGTACTTTATGAGCAGTTTCATAATGATAGACTTGAAGTTTATGACAGCGGTACAATTTTTCAGGCTTTTTCATGGCTTTTAAAAAAAGCAATGGCACCCCGTACGGAATAGCATTTATGCACGTTAAACAGGACTAACCATAAAATGAAAAAATTCCACTGAACCTTTTCACTGATGCTATAGCTCGAGCATTCAAATTATTACATATCAGCGAATTTAAAACAGATAGCTACCATTTGAATGTTGAACACGAACTTGTTCATGTGGAAGCTTGCAGTATGCCAGATGATCAGTAAACGTTCGTGAAGATCTTAATCTCAGAAAAACGATTTCTGTGCCCTAGACGATTAAAGTGTCTCATCGGTCACCAGAAGGTTGCGGGTTCAATTCCCGTCTAGGGCTTAGAAATCGTTTTTCTGAGATTTAGAGCTTGACGAACGTTCGCTGGTCGTTGGACAGCTACTTGTTCCTATATTAACTAATTTTGAACCCATCCTGCAATAAAAGTTTCAACATGTAAAAAAAATCAATAGGTCACTTCATATGTGAATGACTAAGAAAGTACAGTAATGTACAATGAAATAACTTTTCAATACGTCAGGTGGCCCATTAGTTTAGTCCTTGAAATGTTAAAAATTACATGAACAACAATCGTAGTTTAGATTTCAACTATACATATAAAGCAAAATAATTCATCCCAGTATTATCAAATAGGCAATTGTTAAAACATCTGAAACTCTTTTGACTTTTCTAGGCTAAAATTGATGAAAGCAAAGGGAAAGCTAACACAATCAAAGGTTCTACGTCAACCGCAAAAACTTCAGCAGCTGATTCACATGCAACTCATAGTTCTGGTTTGGCTCAAGGGATGCATGCAAGTGGGAACGCCTCAAGCCCATGTGAAACTCGAGTAAGAGATCAAAACAAGGAAAGCCACACACAAGGAAATAATCTTGCAAATATACCGGTTGATTTCTCTCCCCAAAGCTTCTCTGGGGATATAACATCCTCGCCAAGCTATGTTGACAGTCCACAATCGAATAACTTTGCTTGTGACCTAGCAGACGAGAACACTCCCAGTAAACAAAATAACAACCTCAATTCCAAAAATGGTAGTTTGCCAAGATCTCCTCATGCAGCTGCTGTACAACTATGTCCAGAGAGACCAGAGATAGGTCCACAAGGAGGGGATGTCCTAGTTGAAAATCCAGTAATACCTAATCAAATCTCTTTGCCTACTATTAACAAACAAAATGAAGTTGGAAAATGGATTGCAGACGTGAGCCAAAGAATGAACAATGCTTCCCAGTATTCCAGTGAAATGAAAGAGCATCTTCCGGCTGACTTCAGTAGTAGAAGGTCAAGTGAGAGTGGTGTTTCTTCATACGTAAGTAGTCGCCGTTCAAGTGAAGTCAGCACGCACCCCAGCCGCCAACCACATGGTGCAGTGCCACCAGTCCTTGAAGAAATGCCGGGTGATGAATATCCACCAATCAGACAGGCAAGTGATGCATACAACATGCCTCAACTGCCACAAGTTACTGGTAATCAGTGGAACAATAATCTCAGACGAAATGATGTTTATGATGAGATGATTAGACCTTCACCCATCCCTGACACGTTTGATTCACGACAAAGACGTTCCAGTAGTGGCTATGGTAGTCATCACAATCTTG
The DNA here is from genome assembly GCA_036872915.1 of Nanipora kamurai. Lineage (NCBI taxonomy): Eukaryota > Metazoa > Cnidaria > Anthozoa > Scleralcyonacea > Helioporidae > Nanipora > Nanipora kamurai. The sequence goes on along the minus strand of JBAHVQ010000302.1, from coordinate 240,434 downwards.
CAGTTATTCGCAGTCCTGTTTTTCATAAAGTTCCCATACAGAATAGACAAAAAACTGAATCTGTTGCAGCAGCCAACAGACGTATGAGTGATAGCATTATATGTGAGGCTGATAGTTCAAACAGGTATCTACCTCTGTATAACAACAGTAACTCTGTACCTAGGAGGAGTAGCGAACCTGCCACACATTATTATTCAAATGCCTCAGATGAATTTCCCGTCTCAAATTATTCTTCAAGGCAACATAAAAACCAAATGCCAATTGACAAACAGAGTGCTCACCAGTCTTTTCCAGATATATATGAAGGCCAATCAAAGATATTGAACAAACAACTGTCTAATCCCAGGCCCCAGCCTCTCGACATGGGGCAAAAACTGACGCATTATCCATATTCTGGAGAACTAGCAAACCAAGAATATCATTATCCTCATCCACCAAATTATTCACAAATGGGCCCCCAGCATGCCAGAAATTTACCCCATAAAGGTTTATGGGAATATCAACAGCACATTAATCAACAGCTGGTTCAGATAAAAAATCAGCAACAAGGAACTGATTATGCAACACCACAAAATGTACATGACAGAGATAGCAACAGTGGGATGCAATTAGTTAATGGTGAAGGGCCAGTTGCTGACAGATCTTATGAAGTAATGGTTAATGGCATGGGGAACCTAAACACAAGTGAGATGGCAGGGCAGGCTGTACAACCAAATGGTCCTTCCAATATGGTTGTCAATGATATGAATACACTGCTGAGTTCGCTGATAGAGGAAGATAGATATCTTGAGAAAAAACAAGGCCAAGAATGCATGGCCAGTGCAATGTCGTATATATATTAAAAAAGAACAATATCAACTCTTAAACTGAGGTAGTCTCAGTTGCATCCAAAAAATGGAATTAGCACTATTATTTTGCTTGCCGTTATTTTGAACCAAGCATGTACTCAGGCTAGTTCTCACACAACTAGGTTTAGAACGGTTTTTCTTACTGACAACTGATTGATTTGGGCACTATGCTTAAATCATGAATATTTACATGTACATTATATGATTATCTTAGTAGCAATAGTAACGTTCTTTTATTGTCATTGTAAAATTACAGTAGGTCTAACCTCTATTACAGTGCTTCTAGAAACATAATGTATATGTAGCATTATTCAAGCATTGGATGTATGATAGGTAGGTTATATTTTTCTGAGTTTATCAAATTCGTTCTGACACAGCAAACATAAAATTGATGTTGTGAATTTGTGATTGGGTAGGAGGGTCAGTCACACGGAGGGTAACCTTTGAAATCTAGTTTCCTGTCTACTCTATTTCCCAACCTTTACAAATCTACATGTAAGAGACTGGTAGAATGGAAGAAAAAGAAAAATGTTATAAGTTTTTCGAACACAAACGTTTAATTATTTACTGCTTTGTATCTCGTAGTTAAAAAAGGTATGTACATGTAGTTATCTGAAAATAGTTCAGTTACATTGTACAAGGGTTCCTACCATGAGCAGGTATGTCAACAAAGCTTAAACGAAGCGGTAATATAACTGCATACATCAAAGGTTTTTCTGATTATGCGCACTCATTAAGGAACCAGAGATCGACCGTCAATTTTGCCTAAAAATACATATGCACAATATATGAACACTATTATTCAAGTCAATTTTCAGCATACTGTATTGTGAATATTGTGAAAAAAAAACTATTGCACTTCCGAGAAGTTAAAACGCATTTACATTTCACTGGTCATTTTTACCGTCGACAAACTATTTGGTCCAACCCGTTTACCATTTTGGCTTTTCACTTACTTCTTGTTCGAATTTCGACTCGAAACAAAGTTTTTTTGGAATGTGGGTAAAGATTTAAGCGAAGAGAGTGGTTTTTGGTGTGCGAATTATGTCAGCTTGTTGCCGTGCAAAGAAAAGTGGCACAAAATTTAGTAAAAGTTTTTGAAACGTTTTTCAACCAATGTCTTCGGACTTTAATGAGTTACAATATAAAATTTATAGACGAAAATCAACTGTTTTGTCGCCATTTTCTATTTTTGTCAACGCCATACGGTCCATGCCCCCAATTTTCGAACTAGGAGAACGGTGTACAAGTTTGCCATTTTGGCGTATTTTCTACTCGAATTTCGACCCGAAGCAAACTTTTTTGGAAGTACGTAAAAATTTACGCCAGAAAACTGGTTTTTAACGCGCGTATCACACAATTTTTTGAATCGTAGTTTTCAAAGTCATCGTACTTTAGTGAGTTAACCCACATGTCAGCTTTTTTCAATTTTACTCCGTATTGCACATACCAGACAGTTTTCTTCACGGGATACCTTAAATAACTTGGGGTTTACTTTACTGGTTCAAATGGCATCATTCATACAGCACGTACTTATACATGCAAAGAGTTTGGCATTTAAACATGAAAACTAGCAGATTCATAATTGATGGAAATACATCCAGAGATGTGTAGAGTAACTAGGATATAATCACAGAATTATTAGACAATTAGAACGCGAGCCCCTATCTCTTGCCAGAAATCCGGAGGAGTAAACTATGTGAGTCGTCACTTTCCATCGTTTTGCCCTTCCGTTTTATTCAAAAGGAACTCTCCACACGACCACTTTTGTAGAAAAATAAACCCGGTTCTTTCGGGCATTGCTGAAAATTTCTTTATTTTTTGTATGATACTGCAATCTATGGAAGAAACTAGATTAATGGATCTGAACATGGTATTCTTGTCACCTCACAGGAAAACAATTCAACAGTTGGACCTTTATTCGAACTACTTTTCGATAGTCGGCCACCAGATCCGTAAATCCAATGTGGGGGATTTGTAAGGGCCAGTGAACTCTAAAACGACTGGAACCATAACTCCAGATTGAATTTTGAAGCCAGCCATGGAGGCTGACATGTAGGTATGTCCCAGTCCATTTTATAAAAACAGTACTACAAAAACCTGAAAAAAATCACGTTTTTCGTTTTTTTCGAAAGTTTCGCTTTTTTAAAAATTGCCTTTATCAAAAAGAAGTAAGTGATGTTTAACCTTACCTAATCTTCAGAAACAGCCGTTAGTAAAATATGAATTTATTAAACAAATAAAAAAGTTCGGGCGAAAAAACGTTATGGAAACTCCTACTCTTTTTTTTTTTCCTTGGATGCCATTGCCCCGAGGTTCTTTTAAAATATCTTGGAGCAAAACCAGGACGAAAGCTTCGTAAATCTCATACTTGATTTAGTTTTTATCATTCTGGGATGTTGTTATTGCCATAAAAATGAGAAATTACCAGCTAAAATAGATAAAAAAGAACTGTCTCAATTGGATTGGTATTGCCGGTTCGTGGTACAGCTACGCGAAAGATACTCGCACCTTATATTTCTACATGGTACCTACACGCACGAAATACTCGTGACTTTTACCAATATGGCTCTTCCCATGGGCGGGAAATTTGGCTTTACCCGATCATAACGTGAGGCTAATGGAGTTGTCGTTCCAGTCTTTTTAGAATTCACCGGTAAGAGCATAAAAATTGTTCAATTTGCTCTCTGTCACGTGACAAGCACGTATTCTAGGTCTAGTAATTCTATGGTTATAATAGATCGTATCCATCATGGCCGCCATTTTAAGTATTCTTCAAATATTAATTAACCTCACTCGCTTCGTTTGCAGCAAAATTCGTTTGAATTACAAACACAGTAACGAGGCGAGGGAAGCTAATTTATCTGCTCAAAAAAGAATATTTTAAACAGCTGCCATGATGAATTCAGTCTATGTTTTGGAGGAATCAGAACCATGTCGTACTAAATTAATTTATCAAACAGAATAAACTTTGCCTTCTAATGGGGTGGTTTAAACAAGGCTAATGACTACATAACTGTGGCCTTCAAATTACTGAGGATTTTATCCATTCAGCTGTGTTATTCCCAAAACCCACTTGCTCTCAAGTCTCAGCAATAGTCCTGTTTTCATTATCAGTGGCTGGTATGATTGGTTAACAGTCATATCAGCTACAAAGCTACGTACAAGCTGCAAAGCTATTGTGATTATTATTTTCTGTAATACTGTAATTACATTTTCCATAATATTTACAACTGGCTGGAAACAGTTTTGTCCAGGCATTTTTAACCAATTCCAATCTTTCTTTAGCCCATTAAGGGGAAGGAGCGCACTTCAGTATTTCATTCTGGCTAACGAGTATGCCAGACGATTTTACTCGTGGTATGACCTGCCCGTTAAAGGGTTAACATCTTATCGAAGGTGTAAAAAGTCCAAAAATACAGTTACATACCTATAAATACAGATGGTTTTTGTCGCAGCCAAGGGGTATTTCTTCTAAACCCATAAAGCCCATGGTATCCAATTATTGGTTTAGGTGACTCCATAAAAATGCTGTGACCTCTTACAGTTTCTTCTGCATTTCCTGTCACATGAAAATATTCAAAGGTTAAGACGTAAAGCAATTCAAACTACTGACTTGGCAGGTTAACTTAGTAAAGCCTAATTTCCACTAAGCGGAATTTTCCCCGCATACTGCTGTTCGCTTTTGTTTCATTGCCACTGTAGAATCCATGAGTGACCGAGAACCAAGGAGAAAAGAGAAAAATAGGTACGCAGGGCGTACGTGGTCGGACATGCAATTTTTTTGCATTTACCTTTGGTTATCATGTAGGTTAAATTGCTCAACGTAAGTTCTGTTTTGCTCAAGGTATTCTCAGTTGTTGTACTCAAGATATTTTCAAAGTTGCTTCAAGGTTCTCAGCAAAGATCGCAAGGCGACACAGGCTCTGTTGATCGAAGTTCAGTTCGTGACTGCCCTTTATACTGTCGATCCCCGCTCTCGTGTAGTGTATTTGTGTGAAAAATAAATTGATAACAATAGGATTATGTTTTTAATGGAGCGCTGCTTACCTCTACTTCCAAAATACCATAAAACCATAAAACCAGCAGACTTTCCCTTCTAGCTCGCCGAAGCAAGACGACGAACGCCTCACATGTTGAGAAGTTCGCGGGGAAGACCGTACAAATTATCCCGGGTTTTTGCTCCCTGACGTCCACCCAAACAACGGCCTCCCTGACGTCCACCCAAACAACGGCCCGCTTTTCTCTTACATAGAGAGGACATTAGCAAGTCCTCCCAAAAAGGTAATGCGCCGGAAAATTCCGCTACTCGCTAGTGGAAATCAGACTTAACATTTGGCTCCAGGCCTCTCCAGGCGAACTTAAATAAATCACTGATCGCCCGGCTGGGCACTCTTGTGTAGAGTCTGATGTGCAGTAAAACTGGTTGACACCAATAAGACCTTTAATACATTTATTTACCTTTATTAAATTGAACTTTAAATTAAACTTTATTAATGTTTCGATGACAACTAATGAAAACAGTGAACATTTAAATGTTTCAGTTTCTTTACCTAGTTTATCACCTGTAGGGTTATCAGATTGCTCATTATTATTGTGATAGTTTCTCCGAGTGTTTGAATGTTATGCATTTTGTGGTCTAAAACATATATTTAAGTGTTGAGCTTTGAAGTACATACTGAACAACAATAGAAATTGTTGACATTTATTTGCAGTGAGACCTATGATCATTATTTAATATATAAAAAAAATAAGATACTAATATATCCGCTCAAAGCCTTTTTATTTGCTAACATAATTTTATTTATCTATCTCATAGTCAATTGATAATTAATTGCCGATGAATAAATCGCTTTGGGCGACCGTTCTAAATGGCTTTTCACCCCAGCTGCCGTGGTTGGGGACCTGAAGGACTCCGTAAAATTTTCCTTAGAGCACAGCCTTGGTCTGTTAATAAACCATTAACTCTTTCCTGCCCCAGATGTCTCCTTTGACAAAAAGAAGTACCTTGCATTAGGGAGAGAAAACTGAATAAAAGTCATAGACATTCTAAGAAAAGTTCCAAGGTATTACTAATAACACTTAAGAAACCGCAATTTAACTAATTAAAAAAATCCTAATAAAAAGTCGCCAATTTAACTAAAAAACAATAACTAAAATAACTTTTTAATCTCAAGTGTGAAAATGACTGATGAATACGAAATAGTTGTTTACTGGTACACTGTAACTAATATAGTAACGTTAAACATTGATGATTAGGTGTCCTAAGGTTAAAAAGTGTCAATAGCTTCTCAACAGCTTCTACTTCCTTTCTTACATGTAAGTCTGGGCCATATTTCTCAATCTATTGAGCACTGGATTTCTACAGCAAAGTTTGTGGCTGGAGTGACCCCAAGAATTCTTTAACAAATTTACTATTTACTATTTTTTAATTTGTTAAATACTAGACTAATGGGTAGCCATATAAAATGTTATACTAATAAAAAGGGCTTGGCTAGGGGGGTAGAGGCACAACAAATACCTTATAAAAATCAATCAAAATGCTCAAAAATATACTGATACCATATACTGGTACAGCCATTCCACAGAAATGACACATCATAAGAAACAAACAAATTAAAATTTTGCAGCTACAACATTAATTTTGTGATACTACAATACATCAAGTTTGAAGACTAAACATTTTTTCCAACCAAAATTGCCCATGAGTGTTGTGGGAACAGAATAAGTAATAGCAATATCCACATGTTGATTATGGGTATAATACTGTCACTTTGTAATAAAAAAGTTTTCCTTCTTTAGCACAATAGTAAATTTCTCTATTCTTTCATTATTTAATCTCGTCATTGCATCTAAACACTTAGTTTAAATTTAAAATTTTCAAACAAGTCAGCTTTGAGCAAGGTGTCATTGAAAACATCCTCATTGTTGAGTCCTGTAAGTCACAAAATTTTCATGAAAAGTTTTTTTTTATTTCATGTCTACTTGAACTAAATCCATAATTTCCAAATTAAATTAAACTAATAATCATTTCAATAAAATTTCACTTGAGTGCCATAGCTTCATGTCTACCAATATATTTTACAATTGTTAGATTAAAATAAAATCAATATATCCCCAAGAAAATAATGGAAAACACCATCTGGTAGAGTTTTCATATTCATGCCTATCATGTGAGTCACATGGAAAAAGTCATTAATTAAAGATTTAGAATTGATTTTTTAAGAGAGCAATGGTATTAATTTGAAAACCTTCCCCTACGGCTTCATTTTTAAACTCCACTTTCACTTTAGTCAAATTAGAAGTGTTAGAAAAAACCTCTTTAAACTCAAAATTTTGTGGTATTGTCACATGAGTCATCACCATGGAATGGCTGTAAACGTGATTCAACTCTTTAATGCCTTTGATCCATCCCTTTGGCAAGTAAGCCAGAGTAAAATACTAAAGCATGCTCTTGCCTCTTAATGAGTTAAAAGCCCGTTGTATATTGTATAGCATACTCAAAATTGCTGACCAACCCTAATAGAAAACTATAATGAACAGCCAGAAGACTACTTTTTTCTTTCTCTTCATTTCCCAACATATTATATTCCTGAGCAGGAAGTTGAGGTTTCATGACCGGAATGCTTTGCTCCCTCTGACACCACCTCTGGTTTGTGGGTCTGAATGGGCAAGCATTTACATATAATTAATAATTTATAAAGAAATAGAATAAACGATTTATGAGAAGTACTGGTAGTACATATGACAGAAAATAGTCTGGGTTTTGGAACAACAGAGGACGTTCGTCAAGCTCGTTTACTCAGAAAAACGATTTCTGAGCCCTAGACGGGAATCAAACCCGCA
>JBAHVQ010000302.1:219772-230494 GCA_036872915.1 Nanipora kamurai | reverse complement strand
AGGCTGTAGTGACTTTTTGAGGTAAGTGACATAATACTATTTGCTCTATCTGTTTGGTATTGAGCTCTCTTTGCATTTCGTAAACCAAAACGTTCACGTATATATATATACGTGAACGTTGTATATATATATATATATAATATATAATATATACATGCATATATAAGTCCATAAGAATTTATAAATGAGATCATAAATTAACTTTTTTAAAAATTTTAACATTTCAGAGTCCTGCCCCTTTATCAAAAAGCAAAAGCTAAAGAGATGGAAGCCCTATTTATACAAGTTCTCCTTCACCAATATTCAGTCGCTTAGGAATAGAGGTATCCAACTTGTATGCCCAAAATCCTTTTCTCCTTGTTGGCTAATTAACATTTGTCTTATCAAATAATTTTAACAATGACATTATCCATTCCAGAATGTCTAACTTCAAAAAAAATGGAGAAGGAGAGCATTTGTATGCACATTTTATTGAAGAACACAAGGCAACAGCCAAGTATTTTAGATCTGATAAAGCACAATCTGTGAGTTTTTTAAATGGCTTCCAAATTAAATCTTTTTTATACAGTAACTGACAAAGAAAGTTTGACAATTAATGTTTTCTGAGCTGCAATAATTCAACAAGAAAAGTGAGCAAGATCTATATCAGGTATATCAATCCATTACAGTTATGATTTTTCTTTGTATTCTCATCATGAATTATTAATGAGTTTTAGAAATATATATAATGTAATCCGGCATGCATTAAGGCAATAATTTAACTGTTCAACAGGTTCAACAACTGGGAATTAGATGAAACTGGTATGAAATGGGCAGTCTGTTTCATTTGAGGTGTATGATTACATGCACACACATCCACACATGCATGAAGATATTACTGGGCAAGGAGATATTATTGGGCATGGATATTAAGTTTATATATGCATTTAACCTTTTATTTCAATACTAATCAGCTTTACAAGCATCACTTTTCAATACTAGAGCCCTAAATGAAACTATTGGTCATATATAACAATTGAGCATTTGATTTGGCATTACAAACAAATTATCTCGATCTTCCACCAATTTTCAACCTGTTTTGTCATGTCTATTTCAAATTAAGAGTGACTTAACAGGAAAATTAACTGCTGGGAGTCTGGCTCTTTGTCCCTCTGAATTTGCCATTTCAAAAAGCAAATTGTCCTAATCCAATGTGATTAAGCAAAATTAATTTTGAAGGATATTTTTTTGCATATTCAAAACATTGGTCTCTCAAATATTTGGAATGATTTATTAAGAATAATATATTTTGCGGGCATACCAACTTCTCAGCCACCAACATGTTAGAACCTTTTGACATCTCATAAATGGCTGAAATAACTTCACCAGGTATCTGGCTGAAACAGTCATTGTTTTGAGACATAGCCTTCCTTGTCCAAGTACCGAAAACAAGACTTCTCTTGGTTGAAAGGAAATCTGTCCAAAAAAATTTAAAAAAAGCACACAAATTCAAAAAATTCATACTTCTTCTCGAAAGGTTGTTTTTGTTCCTAAGCTAGGCATTATGATTTTTATGGTTGGAGCTGCATCGTGGATGTCTCGACAGAACTCATTCAACCTCGGTCATAGTATAGTAACGTTAATCAGGACTGACAATTACTCATTTGACACTTTCAATGGCAATGTAAAACGTTAAGTTCTTCAAGGAAGTAAAGCATTTGATCGACAACAGTTGACTAAATATTTGATTTCTTTAATTAGAAGAACATCCTTTGGATATCATTATTTAGGCTATTTGATTGTTTGCACTTTATATCCAAAGACAAAGAGAAGCGAATCGTCCACATTGTACAATACATCCTCACCTTCGCCAGATCTGCTGATCTCCTAGGCTCTTCTTTTTACTAATTAACAAATTTCTGCTATCAATTTCTGCTCATCTAACACATCAAAATTGGTCAAAACAAACTTTTGTAAAGTTTGACGTGATTTCCGGGATCAAAGACCAAGGAAATTTTACCCGATCGACCATTTCAAATTTTAACCATTATGTGGTTACTAATTACTCTTGTATGTAAAAACCAGTTAAATTAAATAAAGTGCAGAACGATTTCGGATTAGAAAAGTGATGGGGGGCGGGGGTTAGAAGAAAACATACGAAAATGCATGCAAACTAAAAAATGAAAAAACTATGCATGCAGCAAGAACGTTACAAAGAAAAATTGTATGCACAGCAACACCAAGAGAAATTTATTAACTTACAACTGCAAAACAAGTCCTATATATAAGGTATTACATCCAGAAAAAAAAACAAATCTAGCCGGCGTAATCCTGTACAACTGGCCGTCCCCAAAATAAATTGCAAGCATGACAAATTGTGAAATAAAATGCATGTAATGAACTTTTTTTATTCAGATAAATAATATTAGAGGAATGAAATGAATCGTAAATTCAATTAAAAATAGGTCAAAATAAATGAATGTATTTGCCAATTTCTCAAGAAGTACTCGATTAAATGAACTTGTTTTATATAATATGTGTAGTTTGTGGAACACCACGTTTTATTTTGATGCTAAGCTTCAGGGTTGCCAGTTGGCCTTTTTCCGGCCAAATTTGTCAAATTTGGCTCTTTTTAAAACCGTTTGGCCAGAAGAAAAATAACCAGTCGGCCAAATCGTTTTTGGCCGATTTTGGCCTTTTTAAATCTTCTCATCAAATATTTATTTTACTAAATGTCACTTATAAGTTAGAAATTTATTCGAAATGAAAACTTACCCTAGACCTTCAGAACTGCCGGCTGAGACTAATCTCGATCGGCAGAAAACTGGAGATAATTTGTAACAACTAAGACCGTTTCAATAGTACAACCTGTTCCTGAGACTTGTCAACAAGTTCAGCTGAGAAGACGCAGGGCCAACACGTCTTGTTATCGTCTTGATGGACAGCTTTCTATCAAACCTGATGCAAACTCGCTACAGCTTGCGTCTTTTTAGGTGCGTACATTGCAATCACATCTCTAAATCTCCTTTTCTTTGTTTTCTCTGCTCTTGTCGTTAGTTACCAAGCTTTCACATAGAGATACTAGCGATCGACTATTTGGCCTTGAGTGTTTTGGGAAGCTGTATCGAGCATTGATTGTTGTTGACTCACGTTCTTTGTCGAATACAAATAGTTGTCCAAGACATCCGTCTATAGACGGTCTGTCGAGGCCGTAAAATGAAAAAAAGTCTTTTTCGGGAGAAGCTATCACGTCAAAAATTATATGGGCAGTAATGAATATTTCAGTAAATATAAGTCAAGGTTTTAATATTTCCCCTTTAATTATCAGTAAAATAAACTATTATAGTTTTATCTATAATATCGATCAATAGGCTTGTAAAGCGTCCAACAACCCTCCCTTGATAATGATAAGTTTATTAGTAAACTTATACCTCTGAAATTGTTTGAGATTTTCATGAGATTTTAAACGTAGAACTTCGCAAACGATTTGAGATTTTGTAGATGTTCACAAACATTTATATCCTTAAATAAATGATCCAGGTCATACGAGAATCCTGGGGATATCCATCGTTCTCGCACCTGGCTGACATGACTTTGAAGTACATGGTATGAAACTCGGAGTATCTTTAGGTGTTTGTGATAGTTGATCGTCCAGGTTTACGTAATCTTAAGAAAGAATGGTGGTATAGGTGTAAGACACAAAGAACAGTCTTATTCGTAAATACACTAACCTGGACGCTAAACTCTGACAAACACTTAATGGTTGACTTTGTAGCGAAAGGTCACAAAGTGAAAAAAATATATTTAATAAAATAATTAATTTAATAAACTAACATTATACGTGAATGATTAATATATATTTTTGTCTGATACATGTATCTCGACTTGTAAAATTTAGATCGTTGAAAGACACTTGCGCCAATATTCGACACTAGACATATGCGCCTTTTTGTAGGCTGCGCTTATTTGCAGGGTCATTCACATACAAATCACTTAAAAGATTTGAAGTGTGAGTCATGTTCAAGTTTTGAAGGCATTTTACAGCTCTTACCCTATCAGAAATCTAATTTCTGGCAAGCTGCTCGACATACTCTCATGTAAACCAAGTTTGTAATCATGTATACAACATTACTGTGAGTTTTGCTCTTTTAAAAAGAGCAGTTAATCTTTGAAATAAGATTGAGGTAATAGTAAACCCGTTCCGTAAGACCTGAGTGCCCATGCTCAACTTCATGCTTACTGTGAGAAAGTAAGTACACCTTCAGTTTTGGTCAGAACCTCACAGTAGATATACAATTTAGTAGACTAAAATTAGATTTTTATGCCGAGTAAAACGAATACCGTATCACTATGGCCAGTTTGAGCAACTTAAGTCCTACTTTGCCATCGTCGATGAGTCTTATTAATGTGTTGGGGTAGTTATTTTGTTAAAGCCACACATCATCCGACTTATCATACAATTTGTTCATTTCTGATTTTTTCTTTTTTGTTCTTCGATTTTGAAACCAGATTTTCACTTGTTCTTCGGTGATCCCTACTTCCAAGGCAATATGATAGCGTTCTCCTTTTGTCACGTATTCTCGTCTTTGGTAGTGCCTCTCGAGCATATTTCGTTGCAGATGTGAAAATACCGAGCGTGTTCCGTTCTTTCTTCTACCTTTTGAAGCTGATTCAGTAGCAAGAGCTTTGTGGTGATCGTTTTCTCGTTCGACAAGGGAGACTAAAATATAAAAAGTCATTTGTACATGTATTGTTAAAAAAGGTTTCTTATAATCTGCATGATAAGTTCAGGTGTAAACTTGTAAGTCTCTCAAGGATAGCGGTCCGTTATTTCAAGATGGGGGTGCGCACTCTAAAAGGTCATGAGTTTCCTCGGACATTTAAAAAGTAAAGGTTTTAAATAACAATTAAAAGAAAATGAAGGTTCTAAAAAACATTTATAAAGTTATTCCTAATAAAAAGTTCAATGAATTAAAGTTCCTCCTGAGAAAAATTGGGGCGGCAGCTAGTGCCACTCACCTAGCCCTTCCGGCTCCGCCGTCCCTGATGATAACTTGTTCTTCTTTGTCTCTTATCTTTAGGTTTTCTAAACTCTCTTTTCCAAAATTGTTTTATCTTTCGTTCTTTTCCATAATAAAAAGGCGTTATGGAGTAGGTTGATTTGTATAGTTGGATGGAAGTGTTGAAACCTAGCAGTTATTTGTCGCGTGCCGTTCAGTTTTATTTACTGGGTGAGAGTTGAGAGTTAATTCTAACTCGATAACTCTGGTAAAAAGATGTTACATGAGTCAGGGAAAAAGAAAAGTCATTATTGTACAACTTTCTTTCAGTGGGTGAGTGTTATGTAAACTGCTCCAAACTATGTCTTCCAGAGTAACTTACCAAATTGATTTAACTTTTTCAATTTTTCAAGTTGCACTCAAAATATTTCAAGCTAGTGTAGTGTTAACTATGTCTGACTGTTCGGGTTTAGTTATCGATTTAAATGTGATGCACTTTTACATCCTGCCGGAGGTGGCTATTACACAAAATAAATTTACGCTTTTTGAAAAAAGCTTTTACTGCCAAATATGCTCAAATTTTCAGTGATAATAGCCATGTGTAGACCTTTAAAAATGTTCAGTTAAAAACGATACAATCCTTGAGTTTTTAATTTTGTACCCCACTGCGAAATACATTAACATTTCAAAGAGTCTTTTTAGTGAAGTAAAACAGTGTCAGTGACATTTGAAAAGTTGTTTCCATTTTATTTCCGTGTGAAGGGGTTTAGGGAGCATACAATCCTCCTGGTGGTTTTTGTGTAAAAGCAGTTTAACTCTTCCAAGACAGTAGCCACCCCAGACGATCCCACCTATCAATGGGGCCTACAATCGGGGAAGAAGGTAACGGAACCTGTTTTAAACTTGTTTAAGTCTTGATGTAAGCGAATTAGTGAAATCAGTTTCTGTTTTCTTCATTACTGCATGAATGACAAAGTTCTGTAAACTGTAACCACTGATGCTGAAAATACGGAAATAAAGAGTCATGTAAAATAAACGCGGCAAATAAAGCCTAGATGTTAAAACAAATTAATTGTGCACGTAGACGTTTGGTGTATTGTAGACGACATACAAACGTTCGTCAAGTTCGGGAGGAACAATTTCCCGACTGGAGCAAAGAAATCGTTCTTCTAAGTCGTTAACGAGCTTGACGAAAGTACGCATATCGTCTCAAGATTTACTGTCATTTCGTTGCCAATGCGAAACATCCCATTTTCATTTGAGTCTACTTTGAGAATATACAAATGAAAAACAACAATTCTCCGAAATTAAAGACTTTCAAATTTAAATTCAAGGCAATCAAAAAATTTTACATTATATTTATGCAGTAAGGTTTATTTGTTGACGAGTTAACAACTATATTCTGGAGATCATGTAATTACTCTGAATCTAAAACCTCACACGATGTGGCAGCACTGCAATATTTTAGACATGGTAATACAAAATATAGTATTTTTAAATCAGATATGTGGGTGTAAGTTGCAAGACTAGTTTTCACACTCCTGTGTATATAAATCCCACGTATATATAATTTTTACTGATCTCTTTACTAATCTTGACATATACTTAACATTCTTTTTTTTGTTGTAAGATAGTTCTATAACATGTGTCAATAAAACTAATGAATTGTTCCGCAACTACTGACTCCATCGACTATGTCTATCAACTCCGTCAGTTTAATGCTTGTTGTTTTAAAATAGTTCAAAGCATTAAAATTTTTTTTCTTTATTTCATTTAAGAATCTTAGCTTACGAGTTAAGAAAGAAAACGGTACATTGAAGCCCAAAATCGAGAAAAACGAAAGAACTCTTATTGCGCATAAATCTGGGTCGAAAACACGCTCGATTTACGGCCAATGAGAAATTTAAGCTCTAAAACTAAAGAGACAATTTCTGTCTATCTTTACGCATCAGATAGTTGGATTAGACATGTTTTTAACTATGCGGATGGAATTAAAAAAGACACGAGATACTGAAGAATGAAGAGAACCATTTAAGCATATGGTATTACAATTCTTTCTTCAATTTAATAACTGTCTCATGTCGATCTTTTTCTGTTGTCCAATTTCAAATTGTGAATCAAAGTCAGAATAATATATAATTTATTAGGACTATGCAATATAAGCTGATTCTTAAATAGATCTCTAAGAACGACTCAATAGGATGACTGGTCCTCCTCGCGATAGAATACCCGATACTCGTTAACTGCTCTGTATGTATCCAACGCGAATGCTGATATATGATTCAGAAGGTAGGCGTTCACTTACCTGTACTATTCTCCAAGCTGCACGTGTCAGTTAAAATTCTTTCAATGCCAAACTTTAAACCTTTACTGACTGATTCGTTTATAGGTTGTTTTTCTTCCGATATTCGCAACTTCCTTGAATTATAGTCTGTCGAAAGAGATGATGAATGGTTGCAATAAGAATTCACAGACATGTACTTGGAGCACATACACGGTGAGTTCGTCGTCGAATAGAAATAAGGCGACAGAGACCGAGCAGTTTGACACTCTGCCGCATTCTGATCATGTGGCGTTGTCCATTGCATACCCGGCAGGTTTTTAAATGGCATTGCCTCAGATTTGATAGAAGCTGAACAATATTGCAGATTTGCTTCCATCGCTGGAGGTACACCGGCTAGCTCTCAGTTTTTTCGTGAAGCCAAACTTATAATGAATACAGACAGGTACATGAAGAGATTTTGACAAGTGATTAATGCATCACCAACTGTTGTTATCCCATACCGCGTTATAAGTTCATGCTTATGTCTGTAATACCTTTTAAAAATCAGAGTTAATGACCAGGATTAGATTACAACCACGATTAGCGCTAGGAAGCCTTTATATGGAACATATCTTGTTCAAGTTATACGTACAAAATACGCTTTATTTTAACGGAGACATATTTTCCTACAATATCCGCAGATGTCATAAGATTTATGAAAAAATAAATGGAGAAATTTATTTACATAAACTTCGTCAGCTATTTATATAATCATAAAAAATATTTATTGAATTAAATAAAAAAAAATGCCACAGCCTGTTAAAGGAAATATGTTTTCTCTTTGTATCATACTGACATTATTAAAAGTTTGTATTTGGACTGTTTTTGAAATACACTATAATAATCTCAATAGCGCCACGTAAATGTGCGACGAATGAACGAACAGCCGTTTTTACTGACTCTGTAGATGTAACCAAATTTTAAAGGAGTGCCTTACCATCAATTATTTTCGCTTAATCTCCATCAGAAAAGAATGTGGTGTTGGGTTCAATCTGGCCGACGATTGACTATATCGTAACAGCTTACGAATATTTATACGCTTAAATGTGTTTTTCAGGTAACGAAACAGTAATGGTATATTTAACGAGCAGAAATTTTCACATTATGTTCACTGCATGACACTTAGACTGGAGAAACGTATTTCGCATCCTTGAGATAAAGCAATGAGATGGAGACAGCGAAAGATAAATGGTTTATCGGTCTTTTATTTTCCCAGCTGCTTAGTGCTAGAGATAAAAGTACCTAACACTCATGTCAATATCAAAGTACCACTGGAAAATGAACTCACATTGGCTAGCGAAAGGACCTGCCTATCGGAGTCTTTTTGAGATAAAAGACCTCCGACTTATAATCTGCCTATGAATCCGTTTCCAGTAGCGCCAAAAATAAAAGTTATTTGGACAAAAACTCGTACGTGAAGTGCTGTCCTTCAACGAATGAACATATTTCTCTCAGACTTAACTTCGCCAATTATTGTTAGAACTATCTCACTTCTATCCCTACACACACAAGTACAGATGCACTCACGCCTTATAAAAAGTTAAAATCAATTTCCTTTATTTAAAGTTAAGTTCTTGAAGTTTCGTTGAATTCTTTATTTGTACTTTTATTACACTTCCAATTAAAAGTTTCTCAGAGGGATTTACCTATGGTACATATTGCTTTTCAAAGAAAATTTACAGTTATCGGGCAATAACCGATTGATCAGTGTTTTGTTGGTCTTGTTTGATTTTAAAAACGTTCCCTTAGACTTCAAAAATTAAGAACAACCAAAGCCTTGGGTGATCAAAAGCGTCTATCATCATAAACACTTAATTTTCTAACACTTTAGCAATTAATATGTCATGACAATAATGATACAATTGCATCATTATTTCGCACCCATAATTGTCTATATTAGCACTTATCTTTTATTTTATTGACTGAGTTGTGTTATCTTGTATATCATTCTTTGCCATAGCGTGCCACTCATGCTTTGTCTGATTTATCACAAGCCATTCTTGATGCTAGACAAGATGGCTGACTTTCACTAACGAAAAACATTTACTTTTCTCCTTAATTCTGGAACAAAGTTGATCAAAAGATGATATAAATAGTCCAATCCTGGAACAAGAACAAAACATGAAACAATGTCAGTTTCATTATTAGACCAGACGGTGAATAAATATAAGCTCAAAGATAAGAATAAGTGTAAGACAAACGAGAAAATATTGTTTTGTCTTTTGCTTGTAATTGCGCTTGATCCAAATTCCGCCTAAATACTGAATCTCATCTTTAACTTTAATTGCGCGAATAATCCGAGTTAGTTTACGTATAATTACCTCCTTATTCCCATTGTTATGTTAATCACATTCATACTGATTTCTGACCCCCGAATGTTAAAAACATATGACCAGTTGAATATAATTTTCTGTTATTTGTTTTCCTAAATAAAAAACGATCGACTGGCTGAGGTTGAAACTAAATGGACACAATAATGATGACTAATGTTTTAGTGAGGTATATTGCATTTTACACTTCGGATAAGATACAATTAGCCAGCACTGTTTAAGAATGTTTAGCCCAATGATGAAGCAGACTCCATTTTTGACATTTTAGTTGACACGGCAGTCTTTCCCAACCTGTCCATCTGTACCTCTGCTAAATCGCTAAACGGTATTGACTGTTGTTGAAAAGATCTTGATTACATTATGAGTTCATCCATCGGTACTAAATCGGTTCATTGTATTATAACTAATGTGTAGCTTGTTAAAAACGTCAAATTTTAGTGCACTGAGGTCGGTATCAAGTGACAACTTTGTATAATTATAAACCCGGTTAAAAACTAAACCGCAGTTCTCTTTAACTTCTTTTAGTTAGAGACGTCTTTAATTAACAAGTAAAATCGTCTAGTCTTAAGCAGAATAGAACAATAAAAGTCGGATACGGACCGAAAATAGTTAAAGACTGGACTTTTTTTATATTTAAAGTCCCAGAACATTTCCTATGGCAAATAGACATCTTAAGATCGACGACATCAACTTCAACGAAGACTTCGTTTAAACAAAAAAACGTTCTCGTATAAAACGTAGAGAACGACTTATTTTCAGCTCCATATCTAGAGTATTCTCTACACAGCCGTCGTTCTGTGTACAACGTCGGCTAGACCAATTTTACGTCTGCAGGACGACGTCAGTTTGGGAAGGAACAAAAGCCGTTATTTAACGTTAAATTTAACCGGAGACTACAGTCATTTTAGGAGAGTTGCGGGAGAAGTCATTCAAACAAGCCCCGAGAATTATTCAAGGTACGTGATCATTAAACCGTGATTTCTATAAATGCTAAAATTTTTAGGGGGTCATGCTAAATTCACATTAAACCTACACTGCCGAAGTCAACTGAAAAAGTTGACTCGAGCGGGATTTGAACTCGCACATTCGG
>JBAHVQ010000302.1:182787-211171 GCA_036872915.1 Nanipora kamurai | reverse complement strand
TAACGCAATCGGATGACTTTCTGATCTTTGTGATCAGTTTGTAAATTTACCTCATAGACAAAATGATTTGGAAAAAAACTCTTCAAAGAAAAGTCGTACTGTATATTTTCTAATAACAAATTAATGAAGTTACCTAATTTCAAGGTTTTAGTGATAAATATTAAGTTTCTCTGGCATTGTAATTTGCCTGTTTTTTACCTGATTGTATCATGGTTTTACCTGATTTTTATTTAAATTCACAGTTGGGGTGTTACACCCCCGGTAGCGACGTCCCTGGTCACTTCTACCAACAGTCTTTCTCAAGACTACACTAACCTGGACGCTCAACTTCCACAAACATGTCACGATTCTCCCAGGTTCAAACCATTTACATCATGGTTCTCGCATCTTTTTGATGAAAAGTTCTTCATAACCTCCAAAAGGCAGGAAGTCTCTTGTATCAAGTGGTTCATATTTTTTCCATCTTGCAGAAGCGGTGGATGACATGCGTCGTACCAAGATATCGCTTGGAGATTTTCCTGTCGATCTCATTGTTGAATCTTCACCACATAGTTTAAGCCCTACTCTTTTTTCGAAATCTTCCCAAGTCCTTTATGTTTAGTTTTGGATTAAAATTATTTTGTAATCTCGAATGACTGAACTTTGGCGAGAACAAATGCAAACTTTACCTTGACAGGCTTGACTTCCAAAATTGTTATATTCCAAAACTGCTATGCAATCTGGGATACATTGATACCGATACTGACACTGATGGTCCACGTGGAAATTAAAGTGAAACAAAAATCAAAGTAACAGTAATATTTATTTTATGATTTCAATTCGAAATAAGGTTAGTTTTCACCATAAAAGTGAAAAATAAAAACAATTTTTAGTTAAAATTCGATTCAATTAATTTTTCAAAAAGTAAAATTAAAGCTGAAAAAAGAGTGATACTGATGGGCCACCATACAGCTGTAAAGAAGTCAAATGTTGAAATTACATGAAGTTTTGTGTTTGGACTATACGCTAAACATCCATGGCTAAGTTCCTGTATTCACCGGATTTCACTGGATTTCACAGGATATCCCTCAGAGTTTCGGCTTCCGGTTTGCCAAGGTTCACGTTTTTCATTGGTTTAGAAATGTGACGTATGAGTGGTTGAAAGTTCGTAGTATAAATTCGATTAGCATCAGCAAATTTATGTGGACACGGCGAAGATTTGTTACGAAGCAACAAACGGAGAGGTCAGTCGAAGAGTTCATTTTCGAAACCTTTGATAGATCGTCTCGTCAACATTGGCTTCGGGGAAAGTCCCCGGACATCAGGTAGAGAGTACCTGCCGTAGATGGCTTCAGTCTTTCCTGTTGTTCAAAGGCCAAGATACCGTCAATGGTGGAGTCGAGCGAAAGGAAGGTGTTTCGTCAAAGCAAAGTTATGCAGATGGCCAACATTTGGTTGGTTCAACATAATGGGGCTCACTCTTGCTGTGTCCACCACCTTTTTAAATATATGAAAGAATAATGAGCGAAATTACTTGATGTCTTTGTCACACGAATTGAAAATTTATGTCAGTCACAAGTTACAAGTGCCTAAGGCTAAGCACGTGGTCGTGGTTTTGGTTTCATGCAATAATTTTCTGACTTTTTGTTTACTTTATCGAGGGTTCCTTCGCAAAGGTCGCATTTAAAATGTTTGACACGGATGAAGAACAGTTGGGCCACTGAAGCTGGAGACAGTCGTTTGAAATTTGAATGACAAATTAAACGAGGTCAGACATAGCACGTAGTGGCATGAAATTTACTGATATGTGCCCATTTATCTTGATTGCTACCGTTGAAAAACTTGCACAATTGGCCACAAGGTCATGCACGTATTGTGCACATTATTCTCTTTAATCGTATTTCGTTTGGTGGGATTATTTATACGTGAAGATAACCAAATAATGTATCTTTGTAACCCAATATTAAGGGCTCCATATTTTAATATAACATACGTCAAGGCAGTACCAGATTTTTAATTTTATAAGAGATACTAGAAGAAAAGAACTGGGAAAAGTAGCATCTTGTAAACCCAAGATATGAGTGATATTTTGGGATTTTAATAGTGATTTTGGGATTCTTTCAAAAACAACAAGGTTTTCCAAAAGAATTCAAGGATTTTCCCAAGATATTTAGGGATTTCCATGATTTGTTTGAGATTAAATGTCAAGGATTTTTACAGATTTTAGAGAGTTTCCTAATGTGTTTTAGAGATTTTTTACAGATTTTAAAGAGTCTGATCAAGTTTTAAGATTTTTCCAATTTGTAAGTATTAAAATATTTTTAAGGTTTTTTTCATTTTGATTTTTATAAGTGTGCAATATTTTTTCAAGTGATACACCCCTTGTAGAGAAGTTACCGTATTTAACAAAATATTGTGACTAAAAGGAAGTATTCAATGAAAATGATTTAAAGAAGTTCTCTGCCAAGAAAATAAGCATAATATTGAACAGCACAATATGGTGTTCCTTTTACACCATGAGGTCACAAACATGGGTCTTGAATATGGATCCATTTCAGCCAAGAAATTTTTGCCTAGTTTGGGTCTGGAACTCTACATAAGCCTAATGCTTTCTGTAGTGTCAAAACACTTTCAATTCAAACCATTGATAAAGCCAAGGTATACCACTATGTGCTAGTGAAGTAAATACAACACTAAACTTAATTGCAGAAATGGCAATATCCAACTTTCCCTGTTTTTTTTTTGTTTGCTGGCATGCTAAAGTATTTTACTCTGGCTAACACAAGATGCTTTTACTCATCACAGGGATGAACCCTGGGGGTTAAAGGGTTAATTTCTGTATTACATTACCAGTCAACTCATCAATCAGGGCTCGAATGAGGTATGGCTAATCATGTCCCAAGTTCAGCCTGAGTGAAAACCTTATTAAATTGCATACATGAATATTTTACTGATTTTGATTCTACCCAGATACTTGCTTGGCTGATTGAGGTTGTTTTTGTGGGTGTTGGTGGCACTGTGGGAATACGTAGCTAAAAGGGATATCCCATGTATACAAAATGATTAGATGTTTGCCAGTACAATTTTCTGTTCAATTTTCGCTAAGTCCTATATTGAAATTTCATGTCTACCGGGTATGAGAGGTTAGTCTTTGCTTACAAAGCATGAAATATATTCATCATTTCCAGCTTGGAACACAATTCAAACCAGTATGCTAAAATTAATGCCAAGTACAGGTTGCTCTAAAATGGCACCTTTTTTCTAATACTAACTCACATTTTAGATGCTAAATACATATGAATTAATCACATGACCAAAAGAGTAAACAAATCACAAATGTTTGTACAAACTCCTAATTTCAAACTATTGCATGGTGATATCCATTTTTTTAATAGTATAATACAGTGATTTTCAACCAAAAGGTTGCCAGAGGTACTTGCAGGAATTACACATGTCATCCAGAATGCATGGTGAGAAATCAAATGATCACTTGGTTAAGTTCTCTCACTTTCTTGGTTGAAAGAGAAATAAATTACACGTAGAAAACCAAAAGGGTAGGGAACTGCCAGAACTTGCAAGAAGGAAAACTGACATTTTGAGCAAAGGCCCTTTGTTGGGAGTGAGACTAAACTAGGAAATATTAAACTTCTCCAATGTTTCCTAGTTCTGCAACATGCATCACACAAGAGAATCTTGCTTTTAAAGGGAAACAAAAATAAGAAAACCAGCTTCCCGAGAAACAAAAGGAGTTTTCAATTCTGGAAGGACCTTTTTGGCAACTTTCAAACCATGATTTACTTTCACAATTCATGTTTAGCACAGAGCAATACTAGAAAACACCAGGGGATGCCTAATGTTTTGCAACAATATTTCCTAGTTAGATAAGCTTTTGATGGACATTGACCACATACACTTTAACCATTTAATGTTAAATAAATTACACAGAAAAAATGTAAACAATACATAGGGTTTTGCAACCACACTGACAGGAATATTGAAGTCACATTTGTTACATTCTTCAATTAAATTCTGCACTAAAAATACTTCTCTTTGGCACACTATTCCCAAAGTATATTTTATTTTAAATTCTCTCTGGGTTCATATGGGTCCTCAAAAACCATGAAAGTCCTTAAATTTGCATTTTAGAAAATTAAGTACTCAAAAGTCCTTAAATTTTCTAAAAATCTACCCAAGTTGATGAAAAGACCTTAGATTTAATTTTTCTGCTGTCTCAATGAAACTGGCATTTATTCTTAATATGATTGATCTAAGAAAAGATATTGTAAGGTGTTTCTGGTTGATTAGTCGTAGGAAAGGTACCTTTGTATACACATGTCTACCTTTTGATGTCCAATAGTATTTGTTTTGGAATTGCATGTTGATGTAATCGGTCCTTAAAAATGGTTCAATTACACCATAAAAAGTGCTTAAAAAGTCCTTCAAATTTATGCTGAGATTAGGGCACAAACCCTGTTCTATAAAGAGAGAAATTGATTAAAAATTTGGCCGCATATCCTTTTTGAGACCATCAACCCACATGTATGGTGAGGTTTGTATGCCCTAAGCATACCTATTTTTTTCTGTTCTTATACAAAAAATATTTGGGGAAAACTTGCAGTCATTACATGCTCTCTTACTTATAATTGTAATATTACTTTTAGTTATTTGAAAGGCTTAAAAAGTATGGGTTTTGCCTTGCAAATATAACCAAGAAATACACCATTCTAGATAAAATTGGCAACCATTTCCTCGATATTGTGGTGGAACAGCTGAAAGCAGGGAAGACCATACTGACTGGGATGTTAGACTAGAAAGCAGGCTAGACCATACTGATTTGATTAGAAAGCAGGCTAGAGCATACGGACTGGGATGTTAAAGTACACAAGATCTGATCAGACAACCGGAATAAAAGCATTCATGCTGTGGCAACAACCTTGGTGTGTGACTGTGTTCATTCAGACGTGCTGCCAGTTGATGAGCCTCAACAGTCCTTAGCTAAATGTGACATTTTAAAAATCATGTTAAAATTGCTACAAACATTAAATGGCTGTGAGGTATTATTTATGTTGTACCTTACATTATTTCATGCCCTGATGTGATTATTAATAATATACTAATGTAAGGAATTTACAAAATAAGTTAAACATTCAACTTGTTCTAACTTGTGACAATATTACTGCGTGTTGTCATTCATGCAGGTCCCATAATTACTCAACGTAAGTCATTTAGAAACAACATTGAGTCATTTAAGCATGATAATCAATTTCTTCGAGCTCGCTATCCCAGGAAAACGATTTCTGAGCCCTAGACGGGAATCGAACGTCCACTAGTCGTCTGATATTTACCAAGCTCCCACATGAACCAAGTTTATGTTCAGCATTAAGTATAAATCAATTTCTTAGCATGTCATGTGAGTTAAATTTTTGCATATTTTTTTGTTCTGTGAGGAAAACAAAATAACTGTAACAGTTTAAATATATGGGGTAGTTTTTCCATCAAAATTTTTAAACATCTATAAGGAAAGCCTAATTAGTATGCTACTAACTGTATTAACTTAACATTGTTCGCAGTGTAACATTTTGGACATTAATCGGTTAGATGTAACTAACAGACTTGGGTATATTATGGTGATCATGTATCTGTACATTATGGCTTGGTGTATCCATGATGGGTATGTGTGTAATATGCACTGTTTGGTGAGGTAAGATTAAAAGTTCTGGTTTGACTTTAAGCATATATTAAAATTGTAAAATAAGATTGGGACAATTTGAAAATTTTGTTGAACACCCGTCCCCAATTAAAGTTGGTAATTTATGCCTCTGCATGTGAGGTATCGTCCGTATCGATTGAGTTGTTTTGTTATTAATGATGAGGTCCATTTGAGCACAAAAAGAATGAGATCAATATCCTGTCTCGACTGATCGACATATTAAAAAATTGTGTTTGCTTTCACATGAAAAAGGCTGGCTTTTCGGTTGATCAAGTAGAAACAGCTATATTTAAAAGATTTTTTAAACTAAGAAACCAGTCACGTGGCTGCTTTTCATTTTTGGCATTCAAGAACTAAATTTAAACTTCAAAAACTCGTCAATAATTGGTAAGCATGTTAGCCTATCAACCCACTGATAATACGTCACGTGCATGGACTTTATATCTGATAAAGTACTCTTAGTATTAAAGTATGTAACTTAAAGTAAAATTAGTATTCTTTATATAAAGAATAATAGTAAGGCCGGACTTGTGTTTCTCGTATGTTAATATTTTCCTCTGACAATGTGCGCCTTTGTTTGACCACCACAGAGACACGGTTTTCGGGTTCATTTTTGAAGCCGTTCGGTAAACTCGCAGAACGTGTTTTATCGCGTCAAAAACCTGATAAAACTCTGCTGCTCATTTATTAAACATAACTTAAATTTGTAAAGTAATGTAAATTATAACAGAACACCACCCGTTACTTTTTGCCGAAAAGAATACACAATGGTATCTTACCTTAGTGAGACACTAGCAGACTTGACCATAAAGTATGTAGCAGAACTATTCATTTCACAGGCAGCGCATATTGATACATTCAATTGGAACAAAAGTAAACAAGTACTTTGTACTGTTAAAATTTACATAATATGTACATAATTGCAACCAAGTCAACAATGTCCAATGTTTAGTTGTCTTTAGGTTTTGTAATGTTTGTAGCTAGTTTGTTCTTTCTTTGGAAAGTGACAGGTACTTCAGATGGCAAGGCACAGTAAATAGGCTGGCTAAAGGTGTGCTGCGTCAATGTTGAGCTCAAAAGCTTGCAGAAGAGTGTCCTGAAATAAGGTTAGATCTACCTCATTCTTGTTTGTTTCTTAGAATACAACTTGGCAGTACCAGTTCTTTTTACTACACATACTTTTTCCTTTGCCTGAAGTGACAGGCATTGCATTTTTCAACAACCACATAATTTATATCAACTTTTTTGTTGCATTTGGGACATCCCAGGTGTTCTAAAACTTTCAGTATACCGAGTATTTCCCGGGGGATGTGTTTGATGTTCGTATGCTGACAGGTCGATTTTGTTCAGATGCAAGAACGGGAGAGATCTCAGTGTCTGATTTAATTGTGTTAAAAATTTCACTTGTGAATTTGTCCTTTTTAACTCTGGTATCATGAAACAAATATGTATTTTCTTCTGTAACTATTTCAACATGGTCTTCTCACAGTACGTGTTTAAATGTTCCTGGTGGATCTACAAGCATACACTCTTGCATTTGTAATTTTTTCTGAGTATTTTGTTAGCTGCTATGGGAAGGGGATACAGGTGTGCAACTTTGATATGACTGATAGCTACAAGTTGACCAACACAGATAGACTGTATTATAGCCAGGTTTATTTTGCTGAGCATTTGCTTTTTTGGGAGAAATTGGCAGAGGAAGATTCAATGATGGCACCAAGGTCCGTCAAAGTGTTCTCTTTATTTGATGCTGTATCAATCTTCAATTTCTTTAATTTTACTCGGTAGGAGGCATTGCTTAGTTCCACAAAGCATTTTCGCTCAGGTTAGCTTAGCTGCTCAAACTGCTTTGTCTTTTGGTCGGAGGAGACAATCACAGTAGCTGCTATTTTCCACTGGAGATACATTATGTATGCAACTATCTCATTGACCTGATCACTTGACTGGACAGATTCTCCAATGCTTGACAGTGGAAGGTTGTTGAGGTTGTCTTGAGTGATTCTTCTTTATTTAGTCTCAACTGTTGAACTCCCCCTAAATAAACCTAGGCTCTACTTGTATCGCATGCTGATTTAATTTGCATAATTTACATAATCAATTCATAGATAGCGGGAACTTATACTTCATCTCCCTTTTTTATTTCTTCAATAAAGTTCTATTTTTTACAACTATTAAAATTGTTAACTTCAATATTTAATAAAATTAATTGTAATTAATGACTAACAAAGTTTATGAACTATTCTATTACAAAACTATCGTTCATGACCCATGAACGATAGTTTTGTAAGCTACGTTCAAAAGTTTTCAAGCCAGAGTAGCGTAAAACCATATCTGATCTATAGATGTAATTTGTTTAGTGATTTCACTAAACTTTCCGATCTAGTTTTCCTTACTTTCAGTTCTGTTGGTTCAAAGTTATCGTTTTTGCTATAATAAATGAGTTCCTGAAACGCTCGGTATTGAATTTCGGTATATATATAAATTCTTATCATTACACAAATTATAACTAAGAAGGTTACCTGTTTTAAGAACTAATATCGTTTAATTTCTGGTTTGGGTCATCCAAAATCTGGTTAAAAAGTTTCACGCATGCAACTTCCCTTCTGACGTATTATGGCTCCAGGCCGCTTTCCAACAGCGAATTTTCGTAATGCAAATGTGGATATACGATAAAATGCATAGGCGTACGGGCCTGGGGGGCGGTAGTCCGCTCCAAAGTTGGGAAGAGGCAGTGTTTTTTGGGCAGGCAATTGGGCAAAAGAGATTTAGGATTGAGGAAAAGGTTGGGATGGCGGTGGTAGTTTAGTTTCTTGATGACAATTCGTGGATGGAACATGACTAAAACGGCTCTTTAAAATGTAAAATATATTTGAGAAAAATTTGAAAGTTTTTGGGCAATTAGGCTGCCGCCCCCCAGACATAGAAGCTCCCGTACGCCTATGATGCGATGGACACACTTTTGAACTCGTTCAGTCTCGTTACTAAGATACTTTGGCAGTGAATAGTGAAAAACCGTCGAAGGATACTCCAAAATTGACCAAACGCAAGATTTATAAAACCGAATAATGTCTTTGTTAGGGACTTTAGCGCGCTTAACTGGACTAGGAGGTATATCCGTTTGGAACTTTTGGACACTATTGGACGACTAGTGGACTTTCGTCAAGCTCGTTATCTCAGAAAAACGATTTCTGAGCCCTAGCCGGGAATCGAACACGCAACCTTCTGATGACCGGTGAAACGCTCTAACCATTGAGCTACCACGACTCGGATGGTGAGCTAAGGTGCAGCTTCGTCATATGTATTGCCTAAGCGTAAGTCACGATATGATAATAATCTTCGTCAAGCTCGTTATCTCAGAAAAACGGTTTCTAAGCTCTAGACAGGAATCAGTTGAAAGAAGAAGGTTGCGGGTTCAATTCCCGTCTAGGTCTAAGAAATTATTTTTCTGAGATAACGAGCTTGACGAACGTCCACTAGTCGTCTGAGATTTACCAAGCTCCCACATGAACCAAGTTCTTGTTCACCATTAAGTATTTCCATCATTATTATCATATCATGACTTCCGCTTAGGCAGTACATATGACGAACCTGCACCCTAGCTCACCATCCGAGTCATGGTAGCTCAATGGTTAGAGCGTCTCAGTGGTCATCAGAAGGTTGTGGGTTCGATTCCCGTCTATGGCTCAGAAATCGTTTTTCTGAGGAAATGAGTTGACCAACGTTCGTTGCTCGTCTTATATTTACCAAGCTCCTATATGAACCAAGTTTGTGTTCGGTATTAAGTATTTCGGAGACAGTTGTTCACATGTGCGTTCCACTTAAGTTCAGATGTGATGGTAAGACAATGAACTTTTGCTGCTTCCACGGTTTTAAGTGCCATTCCGTTTACTTGAACTGAGGGGAAAGTACTGCGGTTTTCCTTAAAGTCCATACGTAACTCCTTACATTTTTAAGATTATCTGCAAATTTGATACGATCAACACTAGCAGGTTTAAGGTCATTAATCATTAAAACAAAAAGCCAAGGACCAAGTTTTGTTCCCTGAGGGACTCCTGCAGGTACGTTTCCCCACTCAGAGAAGCAATCGTTTACCACTTGGCACGTTGCTTTCTATCAGACAGAAGATCTGCAATCCAATTGATAGTGGAAGCAGGGATACGCAGGGATCTAAGTTTGGGAAATAGGACGAAGGTGTTTATTTATGTCTTAGTTCATGATCACCTCGCTTTTCTTTGATGTACCGCGGTTCTTAAAATCACTTAGTTACCTCAGTTGAGGTAATCATCATGAACTAAGTTAGATAAATACCTCGAAGGGCCCGTAGGGCCCGAGGAATTTATATCCCTGAATACCTCTGTTCTTGGTATTTATCTCTTACTTGTACCAGTATCAATTTAGGAATCGGGACGACATTAGCCAGTTTCAAATTTTAGGATAATACGGCGAACTAGTGACATGTTGAAACCACCATTTCTGATCAAACAGTTCGAACTCATTGCTGTCAAACTGCGGGCAATTATCCATAACCAATACGTCTGGATTTCCATAGTGAGCCATATGAGCTTTCAATTTCTGGACTACTACCTTCGTGCTCTGACTTGGTAGTAAATCTACTTCAAACCATCCGGAATAGAAGTCAGCTGTTATCAAACACCGCCTCTCCTCGCTCGAAGAGATCTACTATTCTTTGAAATGGTCTGCTTGGTACCGGATGAAGATGGAGTGGTTTATTCTGTTGTTGCTTCTTATGGCTGTTACATATACCATATGTCTTTACCATCTGTGCGATATCATTGTTGATAGCTGGCCAGTACAACAATTCGCGAGCTCTGCGTTTATTTGCTTCCACTCTTATATGCAGTTAATGCATAGATGCATGAAGTGATGTACCATCATATTCTTTTAATTCTTCTTTAAAATCCCAGTAACGTCGGAGGCACGGTATCATTTGAGGCTTACTCTGGGGCCAGCCTTCTCGAGTCATCACCTTCATCGCTTGTAGCGAAGAATCTTTTTGCGTCTCGACCAGCAGCTGCTCCATTCTTTCTGTTGACATTGGTAAAACAACATGAACTTCTATCTCTTCCTCCAAGGTATCGTCAACTTCTGAAGATAAGTAGGCTCTGCTAAGTGTAACTGCAATATGTAGCTCTTTTCCTCTTTTATAACAAACATTCATTTTGTACTGCTGGAGCTTTAGGAACATTCTCTGTAGAGGTGCTGGGCAATCGTGAAGTGGCTTATCAAAGGCTTGTGATCCGTCTCCACCTCGACCTCCTTCCCGTATATGTAGTTAAGCCTAGTTCCCATATAATCGCTGACGATCGCTGTGGATCGCTGGCGATCCTTGGTGAACGATCGCGGCAAAAAAGAGCAGACTTCGCGTGGCGCACGCGCATGAACCACCGTGGTCTGAGAAGATGGCGGAAGATGAAGAACTGCTTTTACATGCAAATTTAATTATTTATTTTTGTTATACTTAAAACAAAGAAAGGTTTACCAAAGAAAGCGTCGTTTTTGGGTGTGCAAAATCTTCCTGGAAAGAGAACGACAAGGGCTTTATCACACTCTCGTCTCATCGATAGAGAATACTTTTTCAGGTACGTCAAACTGTCAAATTATAGACGGGTAAACTTTGTTTACGTTTCTTTTGGCAGGCGAAAATGCCCAGTGGCCAGTAGAATATAGTTTATTCTCCGAAATCAGCCAAGATTATTTGCCTGCCAGAAATTTAAGGAAATGTAAACAAAGTTTACCCGTCCAGACTCCTGTAAACTAGTAAAGATCTTTAGATCTCTCTGTTGAGCTTAAATAATGGTTTAAAGACAATGAACTTTAGACACCAACATTATTAAATTGTGAATATTGTCTGTGTCATTATATTTGGATATTTTACATTAAGACTTTGGGATTTCATGCGATATCAATCGCTTTTGTCTGGGATATATCCTTTGGGCACATGTCTGTAGCTGTACCTGTGATTACACATGCCAGAATTTCAACATCAAGTTGCAAGATCGAGATTAGCCTGTTTATTCTATTAATGAATGGTAAACGAGTGTGTTTGTGCTCAATCACATACACCGCAATCGTTATTTCGTGCAACATGCTCCCTTGTTTGCGCCATTATAGAATTATGCCATTAAATCTTTCTAATTAAGGAAAGCAATGATATGTAACATCCTGCAATTAATACCATTAATTTATTCATTTTCTCATAGGTTTATTAGAATGACGCCAGATAGATTTGAACATCTTCATGAAATGATCACACCATATATTGCGGAGAAGCACTGCAGATCCAGAGCAACCATTTCACCCCGAGAACAACTGTGTTTATGTCTGCGATTGCTTGCAACCGGTGAGTCACAGAGCACACAGTCATTTACGTTTAGAGCTGGCAAGTCAACAGTTTCCAAGATTGTCAAGGAAACATGTGAGGGAATCTGGATGGCACTGAAAGATGTGTACCTGAAGTCTCCTTCCCAAACTGAAGATTGGATGAAAATTTCAGAAGAGTTTGATGAAAATTGGAATTTTCCTAACTGTTTGGGAGCATTGGATGGCAAGCATGTCAGCATAGTTTGCCCAAGTATTGGTGTGTCAGGATTCTACAACTACAAGCATTTTCACAGTATTGTGTTGTTAGCCATTTGTGATGCTAAATATTGTTTCTCAAAGGTTGATGTTGGCGGTTTTGGAAGGGATAACGATACGGCCATTCTCCAGAATCACTGTTTGGTAGAATGTTTGATAGTGGTCCACATGCCTTCAACATTCCTCCACCAACAAATGTTGGATCTTCAAGCCTTCCTTATGTTTTGGTTAGTGATGAAATTTTTCCATTGAAGCCGTGGTTGATGAAGCCATATCCTGGGAGAAAGCTTGATGAATCTCAGAGAATCTATAATTACCTGCTATCAAGAGCTAGAAGGACAATCGAGAACTTATTTGGATTATTCTACCTGTATAGTGTATAATTAACTGTAACATAAAATCCTAAAATATCTTCAAAAAGCAGTACAAACCATTACACATCAAGATAACATAAAATTGATGGAATAAAAGTATTATAAAATCAGTAAAGCAGTGTGGAATTGGTGTCCTGCTGCTACAATGTTATCAAATGCTAAGCCTTCAGTTTGGCCTTGATAAAATCATAATGTATAGTATGTGTTGCCAGTACTGTCTTGCTGCAACTGAGTTGACTGGGACGCCTCGAATCCAACATAGGTGCTGTTGGTGGCTGTGTGGGCAGGTGGGAATTCAGCCTGGTAGAACAACTGCTCAACTTGTAATCGAAGCATTGCTCTGCTTTGAGGTTGGCAGAATAGGAGTTCTTCGTCTTCAATCTCCTCCGCTTTTCTCTTTTCTCCCCTTTATCTCACATGTTCAGCAAGTGAGTTAGCCGTCTTGAATATTGCCCTGTCAATGTCTCGTTGTGATGGCCCTTTGTTGTATTGTGCGCAGGGTCTTGTGGTTTTCCTCGATGAATTGTTTACTTCCTGACTGTTTCTGTTGGTGGAGTGGCTGGCAACACTTCGTCGACAATGAGTGGTTTGTCATCGTTCTCTTCGTCTCTTACTACACTTTTATCAAGTTCTTCACTATGTTGAGTGAGTTAATCCGTCGGCGTCGATGAACGTAAGCTTGACAATGACGAAGACTCACTTGAAGCAGTCCTTATATTCGTCACTGTCTGCCGATGTTCAATATGCGAATCCAGCCGCTCAAAATTCACAGATTCCGGTGACATTTGTACGGCTCCTGGCCTGAACCAGACGGAGGATTCTTCCGCTTCTTCAACCATCGTCCGTAAGGCGTCTTTATGGATCGCGATCGCTAGCGACCGCTGACGATCGCCGGATCGCGGGAAAGTGTTCCCATACAATCGCTGTGGATCGCCAGCGATCGTCAGCGATTAAATGGGAACCAGGCTTTATAAAATTTCTCACACGCAAACACAATTCCCAGCATTTCTTTTTCTATTTGTGCAAATGCTTGTTGGGCGATCGTTAACACCCTCGAAGCATATGCAACAGGTTGTCCTTCCTGCATGGAAACTGCTCCCAGCCCTGACTGGCTACTGTCGGTTGATATCGATACAGGCTTGTCAACATTGTAGTATTTGAATACAGGTGGCTCACAACATGCCCTTTGCAGCTGAAAGGCGTTTTGTTGCTCATGATTCCTGTAGGTTTAACAACTCAACATGTTTTAATGCTGGTAAATCTCAACAACAACTAGCACATACAATCACCTGATGTAACACGTGATCACAAATTATATAACATTGCCCTAAGCTGATTATATTACATTACAGTTCCATTGCCAAGGCGTATCCTTTTTAATAGATTTCTTAAGGGACCAGCTTTCTCTGATAAATTCGGTTTAAACGTAGCCAAATACTGAATCATCTCCATGAAGCGTTGTAGGTCTTTTTGGCTTGTAGGCTCGGGCATTCCAATTATGGCGGCGACTTTCTCGGCATCCTCAAGCCTTCTTCTGTAAGTTGGTGACCAGTGTACGAAAGCTTGTTGGTCTTAACCTTGCATTTCTCATGGTAAAGTTTTAGATAAACTTTCCGGGCTCGTTCCAAAACTTGTACCAACCTGCTGTCATGTTCGTCGTCTTTCCCCAGCCTAAGATATCGTCTACGATGACTTCACAACCTTTGATAGCTTCAAATAATGTTTCCATGGTCCGTTGGAAACTCTTCGGGGCTGAAGTAATTCCAAATGGTAATCGATTAAACATATAACGATCAAACGGTGTATTGAAACAAGTGAGGTTGGCAGATTCTTCGTCTAGTCGAATTTGTCGAACCCGCTGGCCGCATCCAATGTAGAGAACACTTTTGTACTGGGCAATCTTTTGCTCGGATCAATGGAAATCCTCAACTTTTCTTATTTCACAACCGGTACCATTAATGACACCCACTCTGGTGGTTCTGTAACTGGGCTAACTACACCCATACTTTCCATTTGATCAAGTTTTGTCTTAATTCTCGGGCGCAGTGTTTCTAGTACTCTTCCTGGGCTGTGGATTACTGGCTTGACATACTTATTAATTTCGATGTGATAATAGCCAAGCAAGCGCCCAATCCCGGATGATGTGAATATGAATATGAAAATTCATCACAAATATGAATTCTTCGGAAAATCTTCTTCTGTGCTGTAATTTTTCTCCAAATTTTGTACCCCATGAATCAGGTTAAGTCGTTCACAGTCTCTCAGTCCAAGAATTACTTGCGTTGGATGGTCTACTACTACAATCCCAACCGGTAACTTCGACCTGTAGACGGCATTAACGAAAACTTCGCCCAAAACTTCAATTGTATCCCCGCTGTAGGAGATGAGCTTGGTGTTCGCCTGGTTGAGATTCTTGTTTCATTAGTTGCGAGGAGTTGTAAACTGTCTTGGGAAAGACTTTGCACTTTGCTCCCATGTCCAACTTTAATTTCACAGTTTTCTCTTTGTTGGTCAGTGCCGTATACCACTCATCATCACTCGCAGTAACTCCATTCACGTCATGCCATTTGGGCTGAATGGAGCACCAGCAACATTCCAGAGGTTAATGGCTTCCATTTTTGGGACATATCTTTGGCTTATCCTCCTGATGTACCTAGATGACATCCTAGTTTTCTCCTCTTCTGTCGGTCAACATTTGGAGCGCTTACGACTGGTTTTCAAGAAGCTACGGGAGCACAACCTGAAACTGAAACCCAGTAAATGTCAATTGTTCCAGACCTCTGTCGAGTACACTGGACACTTAGTCTCTGCCAAAGGTATATCTCCATCTGGTCGTTTGGTTAAAGCAATATCTGAATTTCCTACACCTCGTTCAGCTCATATAGTGAAACAGTTCTTAGGACTTGCATCGTACTATCGTCGCTTTATAGCTGGATTTGCAGACCTTTCTTATCCACTTAACCAGCTAACACACAAAGAAGTCCCGTTTATTTGGAGCACCGAATGTGAAGGAGTCTTCCAGACCCTGAAGAAAAAGCTGACAAAAGCTCCAGTCCTTGCTCATCCCAACTTTAACTGCCCATTTGAACTTACTACCGACGCTAGTGGAGTAGGCATGGGCGCAGTGCTGGAGCAGACAGTGAGTGGAATCACACGACCCGTGGCATATATCAGCCACTTTAAACAAGGCACAAGCAATTATTCTGCAACTGACCGCGAGTGTTATGCAGTAAAGTGGGCAGTCACGAAGTTGCATAACTATTTGCATGCAGCCAAGTTCAAGGTCAACACAGATCACCAAGCATCGTCATACTTGATGTCAATGAAAGAGCCTCGAGGAATGATGGCACTATGCCAAGCTGCGCTACAAGCCTACGATTTTGAGATCGCCTACCGTGCTGGAAGAACAATCCCTCATGCTGAAGCTCTATCCCGCGCTCCCGTGGTGGCTGCCTTGGCTTTCCCAGGCAATTGGTCCAACGAAGAGCTCCACAACCTACAAGATTCTGACCCTGACATTTCGAGAGACAAAATCCTGGTACTTCTTAACCAATCCTGCCCAACAAATGCCCCCCCTTGAGTGAAACGCTTGATGTCACAGGCAAAAGCTCTCCATATCGATGAAAATTCAGGTCTACTTTGCTGTTGGTATAAAGTCGGTCCACGAGAATGGGTACAAGTCATCTTCTCAGACACCCACGCTTCAGAAATTCTTCCTTTCGTTCACAATCAGCTTGGCCACTTTGGAGTCAAACGCACTTTGGCTCGCTTAAAGCGATCTTTTTGCTAGCCCGAGATGGCTCGACGTGCACAAGAATGGGTGAACACATGTGACCTATGCATCAAGAATAAGAAAGCTGCGAGCAAGGCAAGAGCGCCACTTCAACTTATGCCAGGGCCTAACCGTCCGTTTGAGTGGGTTAGCATGGATATTGCCGGTCCATTTCCGAAAACAAGAACAGGCAATTATTTTGTTTTGGTTATACCTGACGCGTTTTCCAAGTTCACCCAAGCCGTCGCCATCCCAAATCAGGAGATCACTACAATAGCACCAATATTCTGCAACAGATGGTGTTTAGTATTCAGTCCCCCTGACATCCTGCACTCGGATCAAGGACGGAATTTCGAAAGCAACGTAATGGCAGAATTGTATAAAGTTCTTGGTATCACGAAGTTCCGAACATGCCCCTACCATCCTTCGGGAAACGGACAGACTGAACGTTTCAACCTCACAATGCTCGATATGCTGAAGGACTAAACGAACGAACAGCAGACCGACGAACATTTAGATAAAGTTGTCTTCATTTATAATACCACGCACCACGACTCCACAAATGAAACACCCCATTTCTTGTTATTTGGACGAGAGGCGAGAACCGTCATTCAGCCCAGTGTACAAGAAATAACCAGACGTTCTCATAGTTTACGTGCAGCGCATGAAAATGCGGACCACCAACGCCAAGCCCTCCTTAGAACACGCCAATATGTTTCTGAACGCCTGGCAAGACTGAGACGAGAACGATGCACCAACTCGAAAGTCGGTGCACGATTTCAACAGTACCAAGTTGGGGACAAAGTACTCCTCTCTAATCCAGCACGTAAGAAGGGTGTCAGCCCCAAACTCAGCCCCAGATGGCGTGGCCCATTCCGGGTCATACAGGTAGTCAACACAGTCTTGTACCGTATACAAATCAGTCAACGAAAACGTGTTGTAGTGCACCATGATCGGCTGAAACCATACGAAGAGCGCCCAAGCTACCTGCGACAAGACCAACCAACAGCCTTCACCCGGCAACAGGACCACCAGC
The DNA here is from genome assembly GCA_036872915.1 of Nanipora kamurai. Lineage (NCBI taxonomy): Eukaryota > Metazoa > Cnidaria > Anthozoa > Scleralcyonacea > Helioporidae > Nanipora > Nanipora kamurai. The sequence goes on along the minus strand of JBAHVQ010000302.1, from coordinate 193,703 downwards.
CCGTCACCGAAGAACTTCCACTCTCAGACAACAATCCATGCCCCAATGACGACAGTGGAGAAGGAGAAGGAGAAGAAGAAGAAGAGGAGGAGGAGGAGGAGGAGGAATAGGAAGAGGGAGAAGGAGAAAAGACGAACGAATGTCCGAGTGATAATGTTGCACCCAACTCGACTCGACGATCTACTCGAGAACGTCATGCCCCGGAACGATTTGAATTCGGAAACAAAATTAACTAAATCTTTTAGGATAAACGTTAAACATTGGTTTCGGCATGAGGACATGCCTTTCTGATGGACGGAGTGATGAGACGGAGACAAACCTAGGTGGCGCGTAGACTGGGAACTGATGTGCAAGGCGGGAAAATACGTTGTGTTATGATTTGAGACAATGGTTGATATCGTGAGCTTTATTCAAACTTATAAATCAATAAACGTAACTAAACCACAGTAGTTAGTGTAACAGTATTTAGTACTTTCTCTTCAAAATGCAGTGCATCGCAGTTGCAAGTTGCAACCAACCATACTTACGTTTATTGTTATTATGTTATATGAATATATAATTACGTTATATGACGCTTATTAGTGATATAGAAATGTATAATTAAGAGCCCTTATGAACCTTACCTTATCTTCCTGTGCTATTCTCTCTCTCCTCCTTGGCTCGGTCATTGTAACATTCGGTCTAGCCGCAAACATGTGAAAACAACGTTTTAAGTGCCATCTTGTGTGACTGTATGTACAACATATACCCACATATTATCGCTAATTGACTTTTTATTTTATTTTGTCGACTTTCTCATTTTTCATATTAAATTTTCATTGACGCAAATGAAATACCATAAATGTTAATGTGTATTATCTTGACGTTATTGAACTTTATTTTAACGGAATATTTAATTATCTGTTGTAAATGAATTTACTTTCAGTGCAATTATAATTTGATTGGCGTTGTTGAAGTCTGAAAGGCACTATTGAAGATGACAATAGCTCTAATGAACACCGCTTTCGCTTTAATGAAAGGCAAAAGGTGTACTTAAAGACCCAGCAATAAAGGGAAGTATCAAAATGTCGGTCAAGCATTTATCGACGGCACGAAGTTCCAACTATCACGCCTGGCTCAAAAATGCCAATAACAAGGCCTTAAAAACTGCAGTAAAGTTACAGAAGAAAAGCTGATTGAAAACCTGTTAGTGTTAAATGCCTAATTGTTTGTTTGTGCGCTCTGCTTTTAATAGATTACAAGACATCTTGAGGACAGTACTGTTACGATCATTAGACAGATTATAATTCAACATAAGACTTTATTTACTGTAACTGTCCTCCATGTTTTCTTTAGCACGCGAGTACTAATTTATGTAAGATGAATGTTAATTATTTACATAATATAACATACTTCTTTTCCCAACATAACTGTAATTATATAACTTGACAAGGTCAGTTTGTGTGTCTTTATTGTCAACTTAAGTTTGTTCTTTTACGAAGCCACGTTATATAAATATTGTGGAGACTTTACAGCACGACCAGATCTTGTTGTGTAGGTGGGAGTTGGAGGAACTTGTTTCGGTGACGAATCGGGCTGTTGTGGGTGATTGGACTGCTTGGTAGAAGATGGAAATGTGGGTTGGGATTGTGGTTGTTTAATCTTGAGCAGGTGACGTCTGTTTCGTCGTAGTATGTTGCCATTATCGGTTTTGACATGATATGATCGCGGCTGTTGGTTCCGTTTCGTCACTTCGCCTTTCTTTGACCACTTTCCATTTCCTCTTAGTATTACCTTGTCCCCAATGTGGAATTCGGGAAGGTTTTGTGCATTGGAGTTATACTGGGTAGTAGTTTTTTCTGGAATCTTCTCTGGTTTGTTGGACTTGAGACGATATTTGATGAAAGGTAGGGATGTCCTCAGAGTGCGACCCATGAGTCGTTGAGCTGGAGATATCTTGTCCTTACCGGGAGAGGTTCTTAGCACTAGGAGTGCCAGAAAGGCGTCTTCATCGCTGAAGACGGCTTTCTTTAGGCTGTGCTTGACTGTTTGTATGGTTCTTTCTATGAATCCGTTGCTTTGAGGAAATTCTGGGCTTGAGGTGATATGGACGAAGTCCCATTGTTTGGAGAAGAGCTTGTCATCTTGAGATGTAAATTGAGGCCTATTGTCGCTGATGACTGATTTTGGAATGCCGAATCTGGCAAATATGTTCTTCGCGTGAGAGATAACAGTAGATGCTAGAGTGTTGGGCAGTTCGCTTATTTCGAAAAATTTGGTGTTATAGTCAGCGACTATGAGATAATCTAATAATTTCGAAGGGTGAAAAAGTCGATACCAACCTTGGACCAAATCTCTGCAGATATTTTGTGAGAGATGTTGGTTCTGATGCTCGAGGCAGGTTGGACAACTGGAGACGAAGTTATCGAGTTGAGCATTTATACCTGGCCAGTACAGTGAGTCTCTTGCGCGTTGTTTACATCGTTCAATACCGATGTGCCCAGTGTGAAGAGTCCTCTTCATTTCTTGGCGCAACGAGATTGGGACAACAATACGGTGGTTTTTGAGAACGAGATTGTGAAGATAGGATAGGTCGTCTCTGACTTTGTAGAAGGGTTTAGCAGTGAGCTCCACTTCGTTGATATTCTTTGGCCAGCCGTTTAGAATATAGGTTTTAACTTTCTGTAAGGTTTGATCATGTTCAGTTGCTTTTTGGAATTGTTCCAGCTTCGCAGCGCTGATAGGTAGTCGTGAGATTACTGAGTGTACATGATGAGCCATGTTTTCATCCGAAATTTCACCGTTTGTTTCGGTAAGGTAGGCACGGCTTAGGGCGTCAGCGACGTGGAGATACTTGCCTGGAACGTACTGCATCTCGAAGTCGTATTTCTGTAAGCGTAGACGAAATCGTTGGATTCGGGGAGGAGACTTGATCAGTGGTTGCTGGAAAATGGACCGGAGAGGTTGGTGATCGTTGATTACCAGGAATTTTCGGCCATATACATATTCATGAAAACGTTCACAGGCAAATAGAATTGACAGCGTTTCTTTCTCCAACTGGCAGCAATTTTGTTCAGCTGAGGTTATGCTTCGTGAGGCGAACCCTACTGGATACCATTTGTTGTCGTGGAGCTGTTCAAGTGTCGCCCCTAGACCAGATTTTGAGGCATCAGATGACACTCTTTGGCCAGTTTAGGATCGAAGTACTTGAGGACTGGGCTGTTGGTCACGATATCTTTCAGATTATTGAAGACTTCCATTTGAGGTTCGTCGAAGGACCATTCTGCATCATACTCAAGGAGCTTGCGGAGTGGTGTTGTAGTTTCTGAGAGGTTTGGAATGAACTAGACAAGGTAGGCAAACATACCCATGAATCGTTGAAGGTCTTTTTGAGACTCTGGTGATGGCATGTCTTTAGTCGCTGAGACCTTGTTTGAATCAGGTTTGACGCCTTGCTGGGAGATGATTTGGTCAAGGAATGTCAGTTCAGTGACTCCAAAAATGCATTTGGACCTGTTGAGTTTTAAGCCTGATGAACGTATCTGACTCAGGACTTGATGAACGCGAGCGTCATGTTATTCCTCGGTCTTTCCCCATATTATAATCTCATCTTGTGCGTTGCAGCAGCCATTGATTCCTTCTATAATCTCTGCTACATTGGCTTAAAACACTTCTGAGGCACTATGAACTCCATATGGTAGACGCCTAAAACAGTATCTCCCAAATGGAGTATTCAATGACAAAAGCTTGGAACTGTCTTCATCTGCTCTTATTTGCCAGTAGCCTCTACTGGCATCTAGCTTGGTAGAGAATCTGGCTCCAGCCATTCGAGCAATGATTTCTTCTGCTGTTGGAAGCTGAACGTGGTGGAGCTTGATAGCTTGATTCAAGTCTTTAGCTTTAACACGCTTAATGAGGTTACGATTCTCACTAGTCTTTAGCCCGAGGATTGTTGATAAAGATGTTTCTGCTACTATAAACAGAACGAGAATGGATGTGTTCTTGAGCTTGAGGTGAGCAACACATTTTTCAAAAACGGGTATACATGAGCCATTGTATGCAGTGAGTTTCACATTCGTTGGTTTTAGGTTAGGTTTCCTGTTCAGGGAATAGAACTCTTTCTTCGGGAGGACATTAATTTGAGCACCAGTGTCTATCTTATAAGTAATGTTAGTTCCATGGGTATTGAATGTTACATTCCAGTCGGTTGCCAAGTATTGGTCATCTACTGACATTACGTTAGCTTCATCATTTGAGGACTGTTCAGGAGGGGAATTGTCCTCTTTTGTCATTGTTATGGTGGAAACAGTGAAGTCACTGTTGCTGCTAGATTCGCCACTAGGAGGGGGTTGTTCCACAGTATTTACGACATTCTTGGGACAACATTTAGCAAAATGGCCAATTTCATAACAGGTATTGCATTTCTTGGAGTAGGCAGGGCAGTTCCCTCTGTTGTGTGACCCACCACAAAATTTGCAGTTCTTAAAGAATTTTTGTTTGCCAAGATTTGAGGGTTTATTGGGTGTGATTTGGTATCTCGTTTGAGAGATTTGACTGATTTTCTCTCAGGTTCAAGCTGGTGCTGTAGGACTTTAGCGTGTTGTTTGGTTTCTTCGGCTGCGTGGTCATGCTTTGTTACATTTTCCAAAGTTAAATCAGGCTGTATTAATAATTTCTCTCTGAGCTTATTGTCCAAAAGTCCCATAATAATTACATCTCTTACTAGGGAATTGGTTAACTCTCCGAATTCACAGTCTTGGCTAAGTTTTCTTTTTTCTTTTTTCACAAATTTATCAAAGGACTGACGTTCTTTTTGGCGACACGTGAAGAACTTGTATCGCTGGAACGTGATGTTCTTTCGAGGAGAACAGTATTCTGCAAATTTTTCAACAATCGCTTTAAACTTCAATTTATCGTCGTCACTGTTGAAGATAAAGGCATTGCAGATTTCACGACCTTTCTTACCAATGCAGGTCAGAAGTTTGCTTGACTTTACTTGATCGCTTTTCTTGTTTTTTTCAGTGTCGGTGAGATATAGCATTAGTTCTTGTTTCCATTTTCGCCACTCTTCAGAGATATTTCCTTCGAAACGGAGCGGTTCAGGCGGAGTAAAACGATCCATGTATTTAGCTTGAGTATTGATATCGTGAGGAGTAAAGTATGTACTTATCCTGACACCATGTTACGATCATTAGACAGATTATAACTCAACATAAGACTTTATTTACTGTAACTGTCCGCCATGTTTTCTTTAGCACGCGAGTACTAATTTATGTAAGATTAAGGTTAATTATTTACATAATGTAACAAGTACTGGTCGCAGAATGGGCAGTTTGCAGCTATGACGTACCATGACGTCATCTGTGCTTGTGATTGGCCAGGGCATTTTGGTGGGCAAAACAATCTGAAGCGCATATATTCTCTCTTTGTGATCTTTTGTAATACTGTGATAATTTTATGCATAATATTTAATTAACATGGTTTCCAGTTGTGCCATTCCTCTATGCACGAATCGCAAAACCAAGGAATCAAATCTAAAGTTTTACAGGCTCCCGCTCAAGAACAAAAAGATGTTAAAGTCTTGGCTCGCTCGTATACGATGCGATAGTAGTCCAATAAATACCCATACACGAATTTGCAGTGAGCACTTTGAAGGGGGAGCAAAAAAAGACAAAAACGATGTAGCTTGCATTTTTGCTTCGACAACAAGGGCAAAACCAAGATCAACTGAAAGAATAAACAAGAACGAAATACAACCACAAGCGGAAACTGCATCAGAATCACAAGTTCGACCTACTAATACAACGTACATGTCAGAGCTACGACTTGCACTTCAACTACTGATGAATTTCCTACTTCTGGTGTTGAAAATCTTTATCTTTTAGCACGAGTAGTCGAGACCGAGTCAGATAGTAACGTAACGAATCCCGAAGATTGTTCTGCCCTTTTGAAGAAGGTTTGCCATCAAATCGTATCATCTTACAACAAGGAACGTCAAGTTAACATTTGTGAAAAACAGTTTAAAGAAAAAGACGATGTCATACAGGAACTTAAAAGATGTGTCGAGAGCTGAATGCTATAAATGTGTAGAGAAATGAGTCGAAATTATAGTTTTAATCAGGTTTCACGAATACTGAAATTTTTGATTGTTGTTTTGATTTCGTCGCCAAAGAGCAATTCACACAGCACGGTCAAGCCGCCTTGTGCCTTGAAGATCAATTCCTGCTGGTATTAATTCGACTGGGATTAGGCCTTTCAGAAAAACTTTTATCGTTTCTGTTCAATGTAAATATTTCAACTGTTTCAGGGATTTTCCTTCGCTTGATACCAACAATGTATAGAAGATTTAAACTTCTCAATATATAGCCAACTAAAGATCAAGTAATTAACACAATGCCAACATCCGTTCCACTAAAGTACTCATCTTTAAGAGTAATAACTGACTGTACAGAGATAAAAATCCCAAAACCCAAAGGACCAGCCATAGCCACTAGAAGGGGAGAGGGCTGTGAAACTCGACTCTAAACATTAAGACCTCCGGTTTGATGTCAACGATGGCCGAATTACAGCGTCACGTGACGTTGGACGTTGGTGCATTTCTTTTCCTCGAAGATTTTCCCAGATTTCCCTAATCTGTTCTCTGACAAGGAAGCTCGACTCCTACATATACGGTAATTATGATAAATCTCCCTGCCAAATTAGTATCGCATATCAAGGAAAGTCGTGGCGCTGTAGATGTTTCGTTTGTGCAACCATTGACTGACAAGAAGGGTCCAATGAGATACATCACCGGAGCCGTAAAAAGCAGGCTTTACCGAAAGCGTAAGAAAAATAAAGACAAGGAAATTACATCCAGTACAGTGTTACAAAACTTCCTGCTTTCAATGCGCATTTCCACAGAATTAAACGAGTACTTGGTGAATCAAGATCGAGGCGGCCTATGGAACCCATGCGACCTTCTTACTACTCTTATTGAGATCGTAGAAATCATATTCCGAGAAGAGACAAGTAAAGCAATCACAAATATACCCACTGCAACCATTCTGAACCGCTCATTAGATTCCCCAGATGTAATTTCACACTGGGACGCTATTGTGCACTATTGGCCTACTGCAGTGACGACCGCTCGTCCTCACGCCTAGAAAATATTGTAAAACTGTTTCTAACTATCAGGTCGTTTTCTCACACACAAATCATTATTGAAAAGTATAATATCTTGGAAAAGGCAGAAAAGAAAAAGAAGGGTTTACGAGAATCGTTAAAAAATGCTGCTCGGGGGTAATTTGAGTTTATTTATATATAACTTTTGTTTACATGATAATTATGTTGTGTTCAACCAACTTTCAGGGTAGTATGTATTTTATATTATTTTGTATTGCTACCACTTAAAACTAGAGACATGTAACTAGAGACACGAGATATGTAAATATCTAAATTAATATTTCTTTGAGTACAAGTACAAGTTAGTACACAAATTACTTTGGTTTTGGGCGTTTGGGCAAGGGCTCATCACTAACTTCCACCCAGTGTCCTCGATTTCGTCCATGTACATTTCCTTTTGGTTTTATAGTTCGCTGCATATTAATTGTAATGTCATTGTAACCAAACTCTTGTGCAGTTGGATTATCAGATCTCCTTCCCCTAGCTCGCTGATAACCAAAATACTTCTCCAAGACATCCTGCATGAATCGTTCAGTTAAAACATATCAAAACCCAACACTTAATAAAAATTGAAAGGAATTTATAGTAATCTGGTAGCCTTCATTGGTTTGCCAGGACAGGAACATGGTTTGTTTTTGTTCTACGCTAAAGCCAGGCCTGTTTGTCACATTTTTTTCCACTGGTCTAGGTATGGCAAAAACACATCTCTCATCCAGGTAAGTCGATGGTCATTGGGGTCTCGGTAGGGCTTCACGTTGGGATTTCTCTTGTGTACATGTTCTTTAGCAAATCTTACATTTGTATATTCAAAGAAATCATTCACCATGTCAATAAATTTGGCAAGCTCTTCTGCCTCCCCGTTTGGACGGAAATATTGTAAAGCATTAGCCATGGACTTGCTGGAAACTTGGACAGCAAGGTTTACTTTCATCTTTCCAAATGACGAGAGTTTGATGTGGTTGATAGTGATTTTTGGCAAATGTTGAATGACTACCTCCTGATCATGATAATATGTTTGTACAATAAAGTTCCACAAAAGATATTTATTGGTGTTCCACATACATCTTGTGTGAGTATGCCCAACATCCTTGCCAGATGAATAAAGACAGTTTCGCGTAGTTTTAATAAAATGTGGCACATCAGCAAAAAAGTAAACTTTGTGTTGTTGTACAAATAGGCTAACTGTGTAATAAATCACACCAGAATGTGAAGGGTCCTGCGGGCTTTTATGGAGCTTGAAGAGTTTTCTGTTGGGGAAATACCACCTGCTATTGCTGCCACACACCAAAGATTCACCTTTGGTTCCAGGACTGACACAACTTGCCAGAATAGGGTGAAGATCTGAAATGATGTTGCTGCTCCAGATGTAAAAAAATAACACAGAATGAACTGTAGTGAGGTCATAAGCCATCTTACTAAAAATGCAATAACTATTGTAGCTACTTGCTGCTCATTGTCAAATGAAGAGAAGGTAAGCTCAGGGTCACCAAGATCTGTAAATCCAACAATTTCACCACTATGCTTCTCAAAAGCTAGGGAAGATTTAATTTTCATTTCGTCAAAAACAACAGCTACATATCTCTCACACCCAGAGTAAGATGACACTTGCTCTTGCAACTGCCGAATTTTACCATTGTGAATGGCATGTTTGGGCTTAAAAATGTTTTTGTAGTTGATAAGGTTCTTTCACTGGGAAGCACTAGAACCTCCTGCAGTTCCCTGTATGCGCGTGCTAAGTCAATCGACAGCTAGAATCAGGAACAAAACCAGTTGAGACAGTCCAAAAAAATACCTTTTTTCCCGGAAGGGTAAATTATTTTCTCTTCACGCTTCACATACTGTTCCCCACTACCCTTTCCAACGTTGTAATCGCGTGACAGTACTGACAGGCGTAATTCAACATTGTCGGGAGGTAAGGGGTAGGGGGTTAGCTAGTGAGGGAAAAAATGTTTTCTTATGAAGGGAAACACCGGTCTCTTTTAAAGTGGTCGTTATGCCAAAATGTGTCAACACTTTTGTCCCTAATTGTAGCCTGCGGAGTAGGTTCTCGGCCAAGAGCCTGGCTAATCGATAGCCAAGGCTCGAATCTGGTGCATCTAAATGTTCTTGAATGGCTTTGACTGAGTTGACGTATTCATAGTATTAAACCGTTTTTTCGGGATGAATTCATTGTTTTGAGCCTCTTATCTACAGTACCTGAACTCATTTCAATTCCAAAATCTTTGGAGAGCATTCCTCTGATATCTTTATATTCGTATCCTTTCCATTTTAGTCATTTTGGTCAGTGGTTATACTTCATCGGCCCACCGAGAAGTTTCATTTCTGCCCAGGGATGCAAACACTCGCCGTTCATTTTCCACTTCCGCCGCAGCTTTTTTCTCGCTTGTGCCGTGAACTTCTCGTTTTTGCCGTGATTTTACCGCACGATTGTGCTGTGATTTTCTTAGTTTTTCCGTACGATTGGCTGTGGTGTCGTAGATGTTGCAGTCGTGCCGTGATTTTGTCGGTTTTGCCGTTACACTTATGGGCCAACGTACGTTTCTTTCACAAATCTTTCGTGGATCCAGCTAGTCGCTTCGGTCTAAGAATGACACCAGCGACGTAGAGTTACATCTAAGCAACAGTCGGAGACATGGGAATAGGTCGTGAGACAACCCGACTCAATATCGATTTAAAACTTTCAACCAAGTCTACCTCATTGAGGGTAAAAGTACATAAGAACTGATTATTAAGCTGCAATCGCATACTATAACTGGGCAAAATATACAACAATACCATGATTAAGTTCAAATGTCCAAAACAAAACCCCCAATATCGACTGAGCAAAATATCTCAAAGTTTCACAAAGTTTGACGGAAAATATTGCCCAATTATTCATATTTATGACAAAAAACAAACCCAAAAAAACCCAAGCATTCGAAACTCGGACTCTAAGTACGACGGACAGCCCAAGTAATGAGCGCATTTAGCGGGATGCAACTCAGAAAAGTCCTTAACGACAACTCAGCATCTCGAAGCTACGAGCCTTCAGGTGTAACGCATCCGCTGTTGCTGCTCATTTTGTGGTGTGGCGTTGCGTTATGGATAAAACTATTAAAAGTCCAAATTAAAATACTAAATGCTTAAATTCAAACAACAGCCGCAAAAAATATCAAACTCTGCACAAAGAATATCAAAGTCCTTATCAAAACTCCAAAATCCTTGACACAAATGTTAAACGGCAGCAAAATATATCAAAATGCGTCCAAAGAACATCAAACTCGAAATCAAAACATCAAAACCCTCGGTATAAATATCAATATCTGTAAAATATATCAGCACGTGAAAATAGAATACAAAAGTTCATATCAAAACATTAAAATTCGCGATACAAAGATATTGCTCAGCTTCTTGTTATTTTGATCATCATATGTGCCAAGAGATTTGAATAACAAATGAGCTACGAAGGCCGTTGCCAAGTGCGTGGTCTCGAATTCTAGTATATTATTATATATCAGTGGGAATGCCCGGGAAGTGAAGGGTATATTCGAGGAATATATGACATTGACACTCACTAGAATTCGTGACCACGCTCTCGGCAACGGCCTTCGTAGCGCAGTTGGCAGAGCACTGCACCAGATTCGCACATTCCCAGAAATCCGGGTCAAAATGGTGGATGCAAGCACAAATTACGTCATTAATGGCACTGGAAACTCGTGTAAATTGTATAGGGATTCAAAAAGTTTCTAACATACAACAAGTACGAGCTGGATTCCCCCTTTGCTCCAACTCGAGAC
>JBAHVQ010000302.1:158655-182687 GCA_036872915.1 Nanipora kamurai | reverse complement strand
TAAATTGGATGCTTTTTAAACATTTGATAACTTTATTGAAATTTAAATTTTCGCTTGTTCACTTGTTCTTTACTTTGATTCTTTGACTATTGGTATATAATAAAACACTTATTTACTGGGTCCTCGGGAAAGCAGTGTGTTTTGTGGCCCATCGATCGCCGTTGTTGCCCTCGGCATCGCCTCGGGCAACAACGGCGGTCTCGGGGGCAAAACACACTGTTTCCTTCGGGCTCAGTAAATAAGTGATAATTATTTATAAGACGTACGCGTGTATATTAACATTTTCAAAACGAAAGGCGAAAAGTACGCTTTCAAACTTTTACCTCTTGGTCATAAGTATTTCAATTTAATGAAGAATTTGGACTATGAAACTGTTAAACATGTTTTGGAACTTGGTTTTAGCAAAAATTTCACGCTTTCCGAGCGTACTCAGCCTAAAGTGTCCGTAATGAAAACAAGTAAACTATGTTTTCGTTGGGGGCTAAATATCCTAGAAAATATGGCCCCAACGGGATCAAATTTCCTAGGAAATTTGGTCCGGGGGGCCAAATTTTGGGGGGTTCAAATTTTCTGTAATACCGGACCCAGCAACTTCAGTGGTTCCACGTTAAAGAAACTTTGCCGGAAATTCCTTGTAGACTACTTGGCGCTTTGACGAAAGGTGGAAGTGGTTGAAAACGTCTCTACACAAATCTTCTTAGCTCTTACGTAATTTTAAGGATGCGTATGAAGACACCAAGTGAATAAGGTGGCAAGAGCATTTAACGAGTTGTACAAATGAAACTTCCGATTTTAACAGCTGTGAAACCGAATTGTTTTGTCCGAACATAACATTTGTAGTGTCGGAAGAGTAGCCAATTATGTTGTTCAATGAAATATGTAGTTGCGAAAATGTGTTTTTCAGAGCAGAGAAAATTCCGTAGGCAGTGCTATCTTCAGTTGAAGAGCTTAAGCTTTTTCCTTTCCTTAACAATGATGCTACAATTACCGGGCTTGTACCAGAGCTTCCTCACTATCTTGCCATTGCTGATGGTGCAGTTGTCGAATCAGAAGAGGGAAAAATGCGGTGGTGGTCATCACAAGAATGGGCCCTTCCAAACTGGTCAGCAGCTGTATAGAAGATTTTGCTGATTCAACCAAGCTCAGCCTCAGCGGAACGTGTCTTCACTCTTCTTCAGAATACGTTTTCAAAGCAGCAAGATGCAGCACTAGAAGAGACTGTTGAGGGATCAGTCATGCTGCGATATAATGGCAACAAGCGAAGTGTCTTACCTTGATGAGCTACATGTCAGTGCTGTTGTTTACAAATCCATGCCCAGAGGAAAACATTTTAAGATAGCATTTATTTGAGAGTCACTAAATACGTTATCTGTTGATAAGTTTGATGCAATATTGTTTACATATAGATAGATAAATGTTGAGTTTTTGTTGTCAGTCACTAAGCCAGTCCCTTCGAAGTTATGTGTATTTCTATGTGCTGTAGTCTGGTACAACATAAGTCTGTTTTAATTAAGGTCAAGGTTACATGTTTTTAGCAACTCTGAGTGCAGTTAAATGGCATGAAAATGGTTAGAAGTCTTGACCTTGAACAGCAACGACAATTTTATTGACTCATACTAGAATTTTTACAAGATTAATATTGATATTAATGCGTAGTATTTACTCATACGTATTTTGAACAAATTTGTTTAGCGACGCTGGTTACAACGCAAAATTGCACAAATATGCTCAGAAATGTTACTTTTGTTGTACATATTGCATATTTTTGCATCAGACCAAATAAAAGAAGAGAGAAACCAAAAAAAGTATTTGTTTTTTTGAGCAACTTTTGAGCAACTTTTTGAGAAATTTCGGGCAACTTTTTGGGAAATCTCGAGCAACTTGTGGAAAGCCCTAAGTGGAAGCTATGCCCTGGATTACAGCTGGATTGCAGAACCCCCAGAGCCATCGCCGGCGAAGGCTCTGGGGACGAGATGGGTCATTTGTCGTTCGTGTAGATAGAATGTCGAAAAGAAAAAAAGAGGAGAGCCATAAAAACTACGATTGTATTGATCAGATCCAAAAGTTGGTTAAAAAAAGGATATTCACTGATGAATGTTTACCAAACTTGGTGGGATTGGATGATCAAGTAAGGTAACAAACGCGACATATCTTAAAGTATTGAATTATTGCATTAAACATCATGCACCACGTAAATCGCGCGGCGTGAGCGTGCGGGTAAAGGATAGGAATTTGACAATGAAAATCATCCATATGGTTTGGGCATTTGACACTATAAATTGTTGCCTGGGGTTGAAACATTTGACATTGCATGCACGGCTTTGATTACGAAAGACCCAGAGACAAGTGTTTGTCAGCGGATTTTGTCATAAACTTTTCGTGCCCCCTTACTGGTTCCTGAGCTTTGTTGGGGTTTATAATAAAATTAATTTGAGAACAATATAAAAATAGGATACTGCGGATGCTGATAGGGGTGTCGGTGGCACAATGGTAGTCTACGTGTCTCTCACCTCTGTGACTGGGGTTTGATTCTTGGCTTCGTGTAGTTTTCTGATTAAACAGGTTTTCTCCGGGTGCTCCGGTTCCCTCCTGTAATAGCACTGACTCAATGAGGGATGGCTGTTACTGAACTTCTAGGGAGAACAGCATAGTCTAGCTGATAGGGTTATCCAGTATAAATAAAGGAATTTTACTTCAGGCGGTATATATAACAGCATAGAAAGTTAAAATCTTGGTAGACTGCTGATGTTGAAAACTCTGAAATTTAGAAATTTTCAACATAAGTTTGGCAGTCTATTAACCTTTTAATCCTGCAGAATCAATAGTGGAGTGTACAATCTCTTGAGTGAATGTGTCCCCTGGGCGAGCCCTTTTTGCTACATTTGATTGGTATACAATTCCCCACATTCTGGCATTTTACTAATTTTTAAATTTTTTAATTTTTTGTCAAATCCCCACCCTTTGCCCACGTCCTACCCCCATGGGCAGAACACTGATATGTGCATTATGGCAGATAATTTTTGGAAACAAAACAATTGACGACAGAATTGATGAAACAAAAACTCAGCAGTATGTAAATGAATATGGTGTTGGTAATGGCAATAAGCTGTGTGGTACCTGTTATGTAGGATTGGGGAAAGTTAGGCAGGGAAAAGCAGTCAGAAATTTTGAAAAAAGAAAATTATATACTTGTTTGAGATATTGGAACTACATGCTGTTAAAGTGGTTTTATGTCTTGCTGTCCAAGTTAAATTAGTTACAATAGAACAGTAGTAACAGTTACAGTAGTAATAAACAACTCTTTAACCCTTTGATGTCCATGGCTCATTCCTGGTATTAGTAAAATTGTCTGGTATTAGCCAGGGTAAAAAGCTAGAGTGACCCCTGCCCCTTATAATGGGTTAAGAAAACTTAATTAAAAAAAATTAATATATAAAACACCAAAAAGTTGAATAAAGCTGTGTTAAAGCTCTACTGGGGTTGTAACTGTACTTTTTGTCAAATCTTTATATGTGAACTGAGTACCAGTAAGATTATGACCTAGTTTTCTTTTGTCATGCTAACCTGGACAAATTGCCAACAAAACCACTGCAGATGTATTTTTTGTCAGGCAAACTACCCAAAGCTTTTAAATATTGGTAGGTGTACTGTAGTTACAGCTCTTGTGTTGGTGGTTCAATGCTCAAATAGCTTATCCAGTGCATAAGTCATACCAAGTGATGAGCAGAATTCATAATTTGAGTAACTGACCTTAAAGTTTATCCACCAAATGAAGAATTTTCCACTTTATAATGCTACTGTATTTGTGGGATAAATCTAAGTTTGGTTGTTTCATGCATAAGCTGTGCTGTTCACCTGCTGTGACTCACCCTTTGGATAAGCTATCTTTACTTGGACCAGCTGATGTCTGGCCAGCTGGTGGAACTTAGCAAACCTCTGCTGGAGAATAGATCAGTTCAAAGCCCAGATATCCAGTGTACAAATCTCACAAAAATTCTCTACTGTACAGTATCCATGTTTGTCCAGCCCTCACATTAATGGAATATATAATTTTTCTGATTGATTTAATTTTTTAAAATTGCATTACTGTACTTGTAAAATACAGAGAATTAAAAGAACTGATTCTAAAGTGCAGTGACTTTGGTGAAAGTAATTCTGTCTTACTTGTTGGTCCAAGGGGAAGTGGAAAGTCTGCTGTAAGTCAACTGTTTTTTAATTCATACAATAAGATGTTATTTTCTTTTTAATTGGTAATGCTATAACTTCATTATGTTTTTGTTATATCTTTATTATATATATATATATTGTTTTTACAGTTTCATGATTAAATTTTTTGTGAGGTCATTAAAATATATTCAGACTGAGATATCTTAAAAATAACCCTAAAGTTTTAAAGATATTTTGAGATTTAAATTACCAGGGTCAGTTGTTCAAAGGATAGCTTAGCTGGTGAATAAGTCTAAATTACGGTAGTGAATGGCATCATTGATGCATTGAAAAACCAAACACATGTTTTATCTTCAAAATCGAACTATCTAGTGGACGTCTACATCATTCAGTGAATAAAATTTATATTCAGTTGTTCAGTGCTTGAATAACACTGCTAACTTGTTACAATTTATCCATGCTATTCAAGCTTTGAACAATTGGTCTTGAACAATACAGCTTGTCATTTACATAAAGGAGGCCCCCTTGGTACTATGAACTTGTCAACTTTATGATAGGTTACAGGTTTGATTCCTGTGAAGAGCTCAGAAAACTTTTCTAAATTTTATAAGCTTGTGGAGCTAAAGTAACTTCAATCTACACGTACCAAGCTACCACATGCTGCACAACATTTGTCAATATATCATTAATGCAACCAATATTATTTGCTTTGAATTTATATAGTCGCTAAACTATGTCTTAAAAGATTTACAAAAGGAAAAGAAGTTAGAAAATGTTCTTCAAGTAAAATTAAATGGTAAAGGATATCCTTGTTATATTGTAGACCCTACAATGCATGTATAATACCATAATTAACAAACAAGTATATTTATTTTTCATTAACATACTGCAATTATGTACCAGTGGTATTCCTAAGATTTTCATAAAAGGAAGCTAGAATGTTGAGTTAGGAAGTTTACTGAGTGTGTGCATCCTTCTTTGGGAAATCTTGAAGTTTTAAAATATCAAGATGGTAGTTACATGTACATATATAATTTCTGCATTCAGAGATGAAAACTACATGTGGTGTGAAAACAGTATTTATCTGATAATTTTTGTTACAATTTTTGATTGTTTGAAATTTAAGATACTGTCTCTGACCTCTGGATAAGATACATGTATGCTTGATTTGTCTGATTTAAAAACTAACTGAGGTGTCCACAGTTTGTCACATGTGAGAAGAGTGTTGTCCAGTTT
The DNA here is from genome assembly GCA_036872915.1 of Nanipora kamurai. Lineage (NCBI taxonomy): Eukaryota > Metazoa > Cnidaria > Anthozoa > Scleralcyonacea > Helioporidae > Nanipora > Nanipora kamurai. The sequence continues at coordinate 177,284 of JBAHVQ010000302.1, read as the reverse complement.
GACTTTACTAAAGATTGCAGATTTTTGCTGGATATTCCAGTTTGCTATTGTAGAAGCACTTGACCCATGAGAGGTTACAGTACTTCTTAACTTACTGCACTTAATTTTTATCTGCTGAATCAAACTGTTGAGTAGATATTTCCCTATTCAGAGGATAAAATTTTAGTTCAGTATGTTGTTTCATGAATGGATTGTGCTGTTCACTTGTAAGGACTTATATTTCTCCAAATAAATTAGACAATATTATCCAGGCTAATTTGAACATCCAAGCCTGGATGCCTTGCACCTGATATTCTGGTTGTATAAAATTAATAAAGATTAACTACACATGTACTGTTTAAACTGGAATTATTCAGTTAAATTTGAAACTAATTTTTACATGGTTATTAAAATGTATCCTGCATTGTAAAAATAAATGAACTATGATAGTCATCAAAGAAATAAAATAATTCTCAATTCTAATTGGCTGCATACATGCCATTTCAAGGTAAGTGCAAAATAAAAAGGTAATTTTGTGCCAAAACAAGGTAACTCAATGTAATTTTCTTGCTGTTTATATTTTCTAAAGAGCCCAAATTGCACATGTATTAGCCCACTGAGCTTGTACAATATTTGGCATTTTGAAAAACGCATGCTAATTAATTTCAAACCGTACCAGAATTGTAATGACTACCGACACTACTGGCAGCATCTATACAACCTACAATGATAAGGCACATTGCTGTTTAGGCCAGGTACAGTATGAACAACAAGTTGTACAGTACATACCAAAGTTATTATTTAGCATCAAGGGAGGGGCATTGCATTCCTAAGCCTTTCCTGGTTCTGCTAAGGATCTATAATTGGTACAATTGTACAGTAATTAAATTGAGCAATGTTATAATTAATTGCTAATTATAATATATGTAATTGTTGTGGCTAAATTTTCTCCTCATGTTAACCTTATGAAAAATTAGATGTTTGGCCCAAACATCTAATAGCATCCTGTGAGGATTGCTATAGGATAGGAAATTTCCTGTTGGAATTCCTATTCCACCAAATTGGTCCAAATTCCTATAGGAAGTGCAGTTTCCTATGGGATTTTTTCATAATTTCTGAATTTAATTTTAATAAGTTTACTGTCCATGCATATTACCAGACACATTCTTCCCAGAAATTAATCATAATTTATAGTAGTCTTTACTGTGAGAAATTGAATGAAGTGTCAGAGTGAAATCTAACATTTGTTTCATACATACTTTGGACTGAAATTTACCTGTATAACCAATAAGATTTATGTACGGTAGTACTGATGCTAGAAGTATTGACTTCGAACATAATACTGGCAGCTGATACTCTGTTTTAATAGCTTGTGACTAATATACAAGGAACTGTTTTTGTTTAGGGTTAATTCAAACTGAGGATAAATTGGCAATGAAGGAGATAACTTGCCAGCTTCAACTGGAAAATACAGTAGGAAATAAAGTATTTGTAAGTATACAGTATGTGAGGTATTTTAACTTTTTGTGAAAAAAGGTACTTAAAACACTAGATTTGTACCAAAGAGCTATTTAGTACTTAAGAAAAAGAATACAACTTGGATGTCAATGTAACAATTTCTTGGTAGTCTGAGACATGTTGGGAGAAAATGCGAAGAAACCTATTTTTGGGTATTTCCCTTACAGTTTTTCAAAATTTTGTGGGGCCACTCCTCTTTTTGAATGTCTATTATTGGAGCATCTCCCCCAATGCCATTTGTGTTTCTGCTGCACCTGACTGGTAGATGTTTATCATGGGAGGGGATAACCAAGATTTTTTAAGTAACTGGCATAGTGACTCAATCCAAAATTAAAAAAAACAAACCAAGAAGCATACATGTGATTTGCTTTAGAAAATGCTACATACTGTTGGGTCAAATAACTAATTTCACCCATGGAAAGGAAATTGTGCCTGTTGCCCTTCTCCTTGTTAAGTTACTCTTACTAATAAGACTAGTACTGACTGACTTCAGTTGGTAATTATACCTTATTTATATTTTCCCTGAAATAGACTTACTTCACCTAAACTTTTTTGAGGATGTATTTGGCTGGCAGGGTCCATAATCTTTTGATATGGGCTGCTCAGTTGCTAATTTGATTTGCTAGTATTCCGGACCACGAAAAAAATAAAGTAGGAATAATTTAAAAAGCAAACAAACAAAAAATAACGGCAAGCAAACAAACAAACAGGCGTACAAACAAAAAAACAAACAAGTATACTAACATGCAAACAATTGGCACTAATATAAAAGAAGAGTGCTGCGTCGGCAGTATTGAATGGCTTGTAGATAGTCAAAAGGTTTGGGAAACTGCCGGAACTTAAGAATGGTTAAACTGACGTTTCGAGCGAAGGCCCTTCGTCGGAGTGAAACGTAAAATGGAAAAAGAATAAGTGTTGTTTTTATATTGAGAAGAAATCATGTGACAAAAAGATGACCAAGGGGATTTAAAAATCGATAACAAACTAGTTTATGAGATGTAAATGATGGGTAGTCATTTGCTATTTCAAAACGTCGATCAATTAACCGAAAAGGAAGAGGACGCGGCAGAGGCTCGAAGGGAATGGTAGTACGCAAAAGGTAATAAGTAACAGGTTAAACCAACCTGTATTACCAAAAGGTAATAACCTGTTGCTTATTACCTTTTGCGTATTACCATTCCCTTGGAGCCTCTGCCGGGCCCTCCCTCTTTTCGGTTAACTGATCGACGTTTTAAAATAGTAAATGACTATCCATCATTTACATCTCATTAACTAGTTTGTTATCGATTTTTAAATCCTGTTGGTAATCTTTTTGCAACACGATTTCATCTCAATATAAAAATACCATCTTTTTTCCATTTTACATTTCACTCCGACGAAGGGCCTTCCTCGAAACGTCAGTTTAACCATTCTTAAGTTCCTGCAGTTTCCCAAACGTTTTGATTATGAACAATCGGCACTGCTTTTTACTGCCTGAAGTAACATTAAATACAAATCGTATAAACATGTATTGGTTAACAATAATCAATCTAAGAATAGTCTTTTTGACTTAGGGCTCTTTTGCTGAAAACCTTACATTTCTTCTGGATGCTTTAAAATCAGGTAATCACAGTACATTATCTTCTCAAACCTATCCTAGAATTTGATAATTATTAAGTAAACTGTAATTAAGTGGAGTGGTTTATATTTAGGCTGTTAGATTGATAGACCAATTGCATAAATACCACAATGCATCATTATACACACATAACCTCAATTTTCTTCTTTTGAATTCAATACATATTCACCTTATGTACTGAGCTTTTCTATTTTTTCAATAGAATTCAAAAGAATAAAGTTGAGGTTATGCGTGTACACTTATGCCATGCGGTGTTTATGCAGTTTTTCTATGGAAATTAACATAAGGTAGGATTACTGCTGCTACACTCCGGGACTGTCGTGCAGTGTTCCAAAAAATGTCTTAATTTTGTTTTATTCGTTGTGTGACGTTTCTCAAAGATGCTACTTCCACACAGTATGTTTTGTAGATCAAAGTCACATTTTGAGGCTAGAAGCTAAGAGCTACTGGTTCCCTATTGATATTCACATACTTAATTTATATGACAATTGTGTTGGGGTGTCTTGTACTAACTTTATACCTGTGGTAAAATTAAATAAATAAATAAAAATAAATATATATTGTTTGCACGGACCAATGCGAGTACGAACATGTTTTTTACCTCTCATATATTAAGTGTTAAATTTCTTTGATTTCTATAAATTTTTTATTATAAATTTACTTGCTTCATTAATTTCCAGATTTTTACTAATATCACAGAAAATTAATGAAGCAATTGATACAGATGCGTCGTGGCCGGGGGGCAGGGAACCATGGTCACCTAATGTTGAAACGCTTCGGAAATGTAGAAATGTTTTATTTTGTCGGAATTTGAGATCGTAAACGGTAAACATCAAAATAAATTAATCAAGCAGATATTTTACTGAACGACAGCAACATTGTATGTATGTTGGTACATATTATTGTGGATGTAAGGTACAATATCCTGCCCGCGTTTCGTTACTTGTTCGAACAGACGTAGTTCAAGGTTTGTAAATTTTGCTTGCGAAGAGGTATCGTAATTTCTAAATCTAAGTCTTTCTCTGAAATTTATTATTATATTGATTCTCACTTCACATTTCGTGAAGGTGTTCTTATATTAATCAGTTAATGTCGGAAAAAATCGTGTTTGTTGGAAAACTGGCGCTCTTGGCCATCCCTAAAACATCGGAGCCACGACGCCCGTGAATTGATAGTCGAAGCACTACTGTGATATGGCATTGGGATTTACATCCATCAGTTCTTTGAAAAGGCAGTCACGAAAGAAACTCAACTGACGATCTGTTTTAGTGAACAAGTGGATGTTGCTTCCAACGACACGAAGAAAGAGAGCTTTAAGATTTTTTCAAAAAGTCAGTTCGTAATAGAATTGTAGCATTACAAAATTGCCTGCTGTGATGGCTAGCTGCACGTAAATATATGCATGCTTAAATGACTTAAATTATACAGTATGTAAAAGCAGGCTTACAATCTGCCATGGCATGACGTGATTTGACGTGCTTTTAAACTACCTAACAGAACTTATAGAAACGTCGCTTAGCGAAACTTGATTGCTAATAACAATTATCATACCGTCTCTGATTGGGAGCACGGGAAAAAGACCGGAAGAAACATTGTGTTCCAAATTTTTGACGAAAATAATTTTTAATCGGAGAAATGAAGCTTGGTTTCCTTTATTTCGGCTCGGATTCTATGTTATACCGTATAAGGAATGGTTCATGATTTGGCATGCTTCATTGAGTCACAGATGCTCTTGTGAAGTTGGGAGAACACTCAAAAATACAGAGTTGCTCTCGGCTATCACCTCGAACAACTATTACGCTTTTTTTCGTGCTCCCCTATTTTCCCTCTTGTAGCCATAACGCAATGGAGTACGCCAAATCATGAACCATTTCTTTAAGTAATGTTTAAAAAACGAGTAAAAAATAAAACACGTACTACGAGTTTTTTGAATCGTTTTAAAAACGACCACTCAACACGCTAAGTCGCGAAAAAAGTTTGAAAATTAATGTTTTTTAAGGCGACAAAATTCGACGAGAAAAACGAGCGTATCTTTATTACATTTAAGGGTACGATATGGTTATGATTTTCCTGTGTATTTTCCTCATTATGAATTATTAATGAGTTTTTACTACAGCGTACACTAGGTACTGCTATATGAAGGCTCGTTTGTAAATTTATTATTGATCAACATTTTTTCTACTTTATCGTATTATTTCGCTTAAACAATGAATTATTTAGCCATACATCATTGGGAAAGAATACATTTAACCAAACCATAAATTATTTGACACATAATGCATTATTTGGTTAAACAATTCATTATTTGACAAATAAAGCATTATTTGGCTAAATCATGCATTGTTTGACATATACTGCATTATTTAGCCACACCATTCATCCAACGTATTTGACATATAATGCGTTATTTAGCTAAACCATGCACTATTTGACGTTTGTAAGGAACTGACTGAACCGGATGTTGAAATTTTGTGAATACGTCACATAACCTTATGTCATGTGATAGTCTGCATGAATTGAGTCTAGAGTCTAAGGACGAACGTGATGTGAACTTTAGTTTCGTCTATTTAGAAGATTAGTCTTACCAAACATTACATAGTCCTTCGAGAGTTCGGATAAAAGATAGATTTCTTCCATTGCGAAAAAGAAAAAATACGACAAAGACATCAAGCGTACGTAACGAAGATCTTGGACAACGCGAGAGACTTGACAGATGGGCATGACCCCAGCAAGGAAAAATATTGAGACACCTAAAGACTTCATTCTAAGGGAGACTAGCAACCTTGAATGCGGTCGAAGAAGATGAAGCGATTACCATTGAAATCGAAGAGTCTGGAAAATTTAGCGATCACATTCATGGAGCTATCGTAGAGATTAGCCGTTTTCACACTAGAGAACGAAAAACTCGAAGCCGGGTTACTGGTCAGACGAGTTTCCCGTCTAATAAGAGTCCGTCTAATGAAACTCGTCTGACCGCATCGACAAGAATTCACGTTTGGACGGGAATGGCCTCGATTTTTGTAAAAAAGGGCTTGGTGCGAGGTATACGTTACCTAGCGTTGACTAAGCACTTGTACGATCATTTTAATATGGATGCATCCTTTTTATCAAAGTATTATTGGGTTCCAGAAAACTCAAGTTAAGTTACAGCTCTCTGGTGAAGAATTCTCTGGTTTCAAAGTTCCTTTTTCTTGGAAAATAAAACTTTACTACTGGTAGAAGTGTTGTTGACTGTTGAGGTAGGGCCCCCCCTCAACAGAGGATGTTGTCTAATGTTGTAGGAAGAGGAGGAAGAGGATGTTGGCGAATGTTGTAGGAAGAGATTTCGCTACTGCTTCGGTAATTGCCTTTTGAAGGCTACTGGAGTCAAAAGAAGTTCTTCCAAGGGCCGCAACTCCCGCCTTATGGATCGGGGCCTGTGCTGGACTGTTGTCCTAAAAGACAACCGGATGCGGTGACACTGCATATGTACGACGTAAACATCCAAGAATATCAAATCCATCATACTATCGCTGATAAGAAATTTATGATAAGACAGACTTACTTGGTTTGTGAGTATATCATCCATGTTCATGAATTTAGTTGATTTATTTCGTAAAGTCTTTACTTTAAACGTGGTACTAGACCTCAAGCCGCGCGAGATCTGCATTAATATTTTGAGTATCAGTCAGAGATGGAGTGAAGGAGAAAGGAAATGTCGATCAACTGTAGTTTTTGTTGACAGTCACACCCATTTGCCATATTTCAAGTCGTTACCGATATATCTGCGAGGAAACAAATTTTGATGAAACAAGGTCGCTGTTTTAAATACCTTAAACGAAATCACATCGCCCGAAATAGCTCATCGAATTACTCCTGTCAAAAATGCACGGGAAAATGTCATAAGTCTATGCGACAAGGAAGAACAACGACAAAAAAGTGGATCTGGAGCGCGGCCAGAGAAGAGCGATTCAAATGAACACAACAATTAAAATGAACAAACCAAACAAAAGGAGATCCAGTGTCCTGAATGTTGGTGCACGAAACCGTATTCTGTTACAACCCGCACAAGCTTACATCTGAGAAGAAGAGCCAACGTCTGGAGTTCGAGTCAGAATAATCTTTGATTCAGGAAGTCAAAAAAGTTTCATCAAAGGAAGCGTTCATGACCTGCTGAAACTGCCAACAACTACAAGAGAGCCCCTGAGAATAAAAACATTTGCAAAGCTCAAAATCGATCGTCAGGAAATCTGTGACAAAAACTCAATTTTCAGTCGGAGATGTTGGAGGACATTGTTCGACAAAAGTGCAAGCATATGTTGTTCCTGATATATGCGCGCCCATAAACAACCAAGAGATAAACCTAGCGAAACAATTATTCTCACCTCAAAGAAATCGATTTGACTGACAGTAACCATGGCAATGGGAAATCAATTTGCTAATTGGAGCGGACTGCACGTGGTCCTTTTTCTCACGAGCAATAATAAGAAGAAAACGAAGGTGGCCCAGTGGTTAGGCTGGGCGCTTTCCGGTCCAGTTTCCGAAGGAAAGAAAAAGAAGCTATCCAATGTTAATTTTGTGTCAACCCATGTTCTGAAGATTGTAGGAGAATGCAAAAACAGAAATCCATCAACAGAAGAGATGCTGCAACATTTGTGGGAGACTGAATCAGTTGGAATAAGAGATAAGGAGATTGTTCACGAGTCACTTTTGAGGAAGGTTACCTTTAAGAATGGAAGGTATTCTGTCAGTTTACCGTTGAAGGAGACACGAACTTTTGCCTGATAACTATGATTTGAGCTTGGCAAGAGTTAACACCTTAGTTAGTCATCTTCGAAGAGATCCCCCAGTCTTCAAATAGTACAGCAAGATAATAGAGTAACAGCTTAGCTAAGAAATCATTGAAAGAGTAGAAGAAACAGATGTAAAAGTACATACACCTGGTCGGACCAACTATTTGCCACATCCAGCTGTCATATGAAAGGAAGCATTGACAAGAAAGAGTAGAGTGGTCTTTGATGTCAGTGCCAAGATACCAAAATATCCATCTTTGAATGATTGTACGTATACTGGTCCATCCTTAACACCAAGTGTCCTCGACATATTGCTGCGAGAAAACAGAGGAAACAATGTTGGACTAGTTGCTGATATTGAAAAGGCCTTCCTGAATTTAGCCGTCGATGAGGACCAACGGAATCTGATGCGTTTCCTATGGGTAGATGACAGATGATGAAGACCCAAATATTGAAACCTACCCTTTTATTGGTGTCATTTTCGGAATAAACTGTTCTCTGTTTCCTCTCAATGCCACTTTAAAACAACTTTTACTGAATATTACAGCGAAGATCCAGAGTTCGCCAACAGCCTTTTAGCAACCCTCTATGTGGACGACTGAACCTCGGGAGAAGAAGATGAGACCAAAGCCTATGAACTCGTGAAATAAATAAATGCTTTTCTGCAGGGCATTTCCACTTGGGAGAATGGGCGTCAAACAAGTCAAGCTAAGTTTATTCACGCTTTTTACTACAAAAATGTAACAATATAGATATTTTGCCAAATAAATCAAAGAACAGTTAGATATCGAAAAATGCAAAAATATGTACATAAGTGTGCAGAGACCAAAGTAGCAAAGCTTTCGAGTTGGTCTCTGCCATATGGAGAAGATATTTTTCAAAACGTGAAAAATACTTTTTGAGTTAATTTAAGTTGAGCAAGGCAAGTTGTGACAATCACAGATTACATTGTATCTTTTAAGCTGTTGGATGTGCAAAATCATGGAAATAAACTATTGGTCCATAAGCAAAATTTTCTTGTATTCTTTCTTAAAGGGCCAAATCCCTAATTGTTTTATATTGAATGGGAATTCCTCCCACACTTTAGTAACTGAAAATCGAAATGAGAATGCTCCGTAATTAGTTCTAATCTGTAGTTGTACTGTATATAAATTGTCACCTGAGGAATATCTACTATTATAGCTGTGTGTTTGTGAAACTGGCACAAGGACATTTTGCAAAACCAGTCGAACATTACATTTATCATAGAGAATTTTATGAGCTCGGATTTAAACTTTTAACTTATAGACATTGTTAATTTTTAACATTCGCAATAAATTGTAGTAGGATCTAGAACTTTCTCTGTTTGGGACGTAAAAAATAGTTTTAATACATTTATTCTGTTTAGTTGATAATTTAATCAGGGAAAGGTGTAGGTGTTGCCTCAGCTAGCTAAACCATAATTTATACAAGGGTAAATTAGGGTAGAGTACAATTGTTTTAGCATGTGTAAATCAAGGTAATAGCGCAATTTATTAAGTATGCCAATATTCTTTGCTGTCTTGTTACTAACATGGCTTATTTGGGGTCTCCAATTTAGTTTCTCATCGAAAAAAATTCGTCGGTATTTTATATAGGATTTACGTTCTATGTTATCGATACTAATATTAACTTTTCTGACAGGAGAAGTTATAACTATGTAATTTGTTTTCTTAAAATTTACTGACTATTTATTTAAAGCGTAATATATATAGACATATTTTATTTCCCCATTCATAGCAATTTCAAGTTTTTCAGAACATTTATCAGAATAAAATATATTTGCATCATCAGCAAATATTCGAAATTATGGTTTCTTGATGAAGTTGGTAGATCAATGATATAAAGTAGAAACAATAATGGACCAAGTGTTGCAAACATTTGACCAACTTCGTCCTGAGTTACTTGGGACATGACAAAACTAAATATAACAGAATTGTGCATATATTGCATTGGGCTTTCATACAGAAGAGCAGTCATTGAGAAGATTATCCGAGAAGGAGAGGTCAAAGAAGAAGCAAAAAATACTGAAATCATATCGAAGGAAGAAAAATCTTATGCCAAAACCACAGTTGGGGGATGGGATGAAATAGATCCTTCAAAGGGACACAAAGCACTGGGACTTAACTGGACCCTTCAGTACGACACCACGATCTTGAAATTGAATAAAGTTACTGAAGTGTACTGAAGATTGCAGCGGCATTATTCGACCCCTTGGGCTTGATATCTCCACTAATGGTCACATTGCGAACACTCTTACCAGAACTATGTGCAAACAACTACGAATGGGACAGGCCTATTTCCCAGGAATGTACTCGTCGTCTTCACAAATGGCTGAACGATGCAGAGAAAGTTGACCAGATTGCCATATAACGCTATTATTTTTCAACCAATATCAAGAAGATAAAGTCAGCCTTACTACATGGATTCAGAAATACATCAGAGGGACTTCAGTGACCATGGAGATACCGGGACGAACCTCCAGAGAAGGGCACGATACCTTAGCAAGTTGTTGGAGCATTTCTAGAAAAGATGGTCCAGGGAATATTTAGTGGATTTGAGAGAGTTTCACAGTTGCAGGTTAGCCAACCCCACGAGAAAGGTTCAGATAGGAGACGTAATGCTTATTCAAGAAGATGGTCTACCAAGGTCCAAATGGAGACTTGGGAAGACAGAAACTGATATCAAGCAGCGATGGAGAATTAGGAGGCGCTAAGCTGAGAGTCATTACTAAAAGAGGAAAACGGACAACTTTAAGACGACCAGTTGAAAAACTATTTCCACTGAAAGTCAGCGCCGCTAATATATTCAGGGAGAGAGGATTCAACCAAACAATTAGAGGAAGAAACCACTCCTTTCAGCCCACCGAGACGCAGAGCATCGATGGACGCTGATGTAATTAGGAGAATTATTGACCTACATTGAACCGTTGATTATTGTTATTTATTATTTGACAAATAATGCATTATATGTTGTTGTAAATTATTTGGCAAAAATACATTGTTTGCTCTCCTGGCTTACCCCTCGTCTGCAAACTAACTCCTCCACCTTACCCTTGTATGGTGTCACATTCCGCTAAAGTTTTCCGGAGCGCGTGGCAAACAGCTGCTTTAACCCCCCAGATTTCCTGCATCCATGATTCTCAGTTGACCAAGTGCCACCCGGTCACGAAAATCAAGGGGAAGCTAGATAAAAATACTACGTCTGCGTGATTTTTGCCACTCGTGTTTTTCCGAGTTTCAAGTTTCGATTTATTACTTTCAAATTTCCAACGTCGTTTTCGATGAAAAGCGACGTTACGTATTTCGACATTACAGCAAGTACAGCGTTCTTCAAACACCCTCATTAACCAAAGAGGTGGACAGGGTTCAACCAGGGAAGCGATAATTTCGCTACAACTCTAACTGTCCAATTCGAGCAGCGACGGAGACCATTTTCGTCCGGTGAATTTGTGTTTGTTTCGTTTTGTTTTGTGGTATTTTTATCTGAGGTCCTTGGAGAATAAGGGTGATGAGACTTAATCCTAAATTTTATCTTTGAGAATAAAGGTGGTGCACGATAATGTTCTCCTGACAATGCGGACCTGAAGTTCTGGTTGTTGCGAAATTATCGCTTCCCTGGTTGACGTCTGTCAATTTCATAGGCTAATGAGGGTATTTAAAGCACAAGGAAATAATGCATGGATTAGCTAAATAATGCGTTGTATGTCAAATAATGAACAGTTTAGCTAAATAATGCATGCGTTATATGTCAATTTATGCATGATTTAGCCAAATAATTCTTTATTTGTCAAATAATGAATGGTTTAGCTAAAAACCACAGCAGACAATTATGATATGAAGGTAAATGTGAAGAAAACAAAGGCAATGAGGATTGGAAGGGATAATGCTAAGGTGGTAAAAATCAAGGTGGGCGAAGATCAACTCGAATCGGTCAATAAATTCAAGTACTTAGGTAGTATGTTGACAAGTGATGGATCTAGCCTATGTGAAATCAGGACCCGTATAGCAATAGCAAAGGAAGTATTTAATAAACATAATATACTGAAGGCCAAAGGAGTAAATTGTTAACTGAGGAAGAGGTTAATGAAATCGTTAGTGTGGAGCGTGCTATTATATGGTTCAGAGACGCGGACACTAAAAGCAGCAGATGTTAAGAGGCTGGAAGCCTGCGAAATGTGGATCTGGCGATGGAAATGGAAAAAATTAGCTGGACAGAAAAAGTGTCAAATGAGGAAGTGCTGAGGAAAATATTAGAAGAAAGATCCTTGATAAAGACTATTAAAGAACGACGAATGAGATGGTTAGGACATGTTTTGAGACACGATGGCCTTCTAAAGAAAATTATAGAAGGAAGGCTGCTGAGGAAAAAGAAGTAGAGATAGACCAAGAAAGGGCATCTTAGACAATATCAAAGAAAGAAGATCATATGCCAGCCTAAAAAGAGCTGCTTATGATAGATCTGGATGGCGGAACTCAAACCTGCCATAAGGCAGAATACCAGAATGAATGAATGAATTAGCTAAATAATGCATTTTTTGTCAATTTATGCATGATTTAGCCAAATCATGCTTAATTTGTCAAACAATGAATTATTTAGCCAAATAATGCATTATATGCTAAACAATCCATGGTTTGGTCAAATAATGCATTATATGCCAAATAATTCATGGTTTGGTGAAATAATGTATTCTTTCCCAAATAATGCATGGTTAAATAAATTCTGTATTTGATTGCCATGTATTTTGATTGAAAAATATATAATATATAATATAATAATATAAAAATAATATAAAATAATATAAAATAGTAGTAAAAATGTTGATAAATAATAAATTTACAAACGAGCCTTCATACTGCTGCAGAGAAAACTGTAATTCTCAGAATATGCACTTGCCTAATGACGCTTTCAGTATAGAACTTTTAATCTTCTTATTTTAGGAAACAAAGATTGCCGGCCCATTTTATTTATCTTGGATGAATTTGACTTGTTCATTTTTCACAAAAATCAAACATTATTGTACAATTTATTTGACATCTCTCAATCGGCTCAAAATCCAGTTCTTGTCATTGGACTGACATGTCGTTTAGTAAGTACTATTTTTTGTCCTTACTTATATGCATTGATTTTTTAATGAAATTATTACAAAGAAAGTAATTGGCTAACGGCTAAGAAGTGAAAGCCCTTGTAATCTTTTTAATTGCATCTTTACAAAATTGATTGTGTTGAAGAGGCTTATATCTTGCATTGCTCGATATCACGGTATTTACCGTTGTCTGGAAGTTTGAATTTACCTTATCAGTTAAAAAAATTGAAATAACAAAAAAATAATTATTTGTTTAATGCTAATAGTGATTGATAAACAGTGTTATCGTGATATAGCGATATTTCTTTGAAGAAATATCGTGGTATGAAATGTGCAATGTCACCCAATGCTGATTATATCAGTGGGTTACAAAGTTTCACACTTCAACTATTGAAATAATAACTTTAAATAAGAACTCATGAACAATAGTCAGGCGAGTTCTGTTGTCTCGGAGTTGAAAGAAGAACCTTGGTCATAATATTTATCTAATAAAACAGATTTTCTTGAAGGGGTAGACTGGCAGAAGATTTTATATCGACCTGTCAGATCTTTCATATAATCAATTGTATTTTTGTCCCTTCGTTTCTTTACAAATAATGCCTTAAATTCAACAAGTGTTACCACGGACCGCCGAGTGCATTTGGTAAGTCAGTCGCTTAATTTTGAAAAATCGTGTCTCGACTTGATTCTCCAAATCGTTTGATTTCCCAGTGAAGCCTGGATTGCCTTCTGGATTATGTCTCCGACTTTATTCCGAAAGGAGAAATACGTTGTCTTGTGAAACTTCTTTCCGGCTATAGTGACAAGTTACACTCATCATATCACAGTTTGTTTGCCATTGCTGTGTTTATTGAAAGAAATTCACCCTATTTGTCCGTTAAATTGTGCTTCAATTAAATAACTAATCATATACGCTATATGATTAACCAAGAGCCATTTTTACCAGTTTATGATAAAAGAACGCTGGGGGCGACAATGCTCCAAGTTGACCGGCTTTCAAGTAAAAAAAATTCAAAGCATACTTTAAGTAATAGATACAATACGAGTTATTGTTGCCTGAACAATGGCGAAACAACATCGTTATCATGGATGAACAATATTGACGGACAACCAATTGTGTTCTTCATTCTTTCAGCAACGCTAGTCAGCGTTGATGAAGTAACAACAGTTCAAGGCTGTTACTACAAAGTCATTACCTTGACGACATCTTTATCATGGCTGAACAACATTTGTTGGCAACTTTGTTTACGAGGTGTAGCACAACATTTACTCACAGCCACGAACAAGTTACGTTTGTACGCGTTTATTGGATTTACAAGTCAAACCGAACGCAAGCTGTAGCAAATTCCGTACACGTTGGAGGCGAATGTTGTTTGTTAATGTACATCGTTATCCTACTAAAATGAAAAAATAAATGTGTTACAGTATTTATCGTTTTTGGTTGGTCCGGATTGAAAAATATTTTCTTTCACTCTCAATAACAACCCTCGGCCTACAGCTGCGGGCCGTTGTTGAGAACTTGAGAAAATATTTTTGTTATACGGACCAACCAACCAGTAAATGACATATACCGGTATATCTTCTTACTGGTTATCTTGAACTCTGGAATAATATGTGCAGGAATGGAATTTTACCAAAGCTCAATAGGTTTTCCGCCTTGTTCACAGCCACCTGTAAGATGCCCAAGCATGCTCATGACGATTGGAAGATGTGGTGGCGCTGCAAACACACTGCTAAAAATTTGTATTACAGTGGTTGATGGCTAATACGGGAAAATAATCGATAGCTGTGACTTACCTAATGTGGATTCATTATTACTATTATGCAATTAACATAGTCTTCAGAAGACAAGCTATCAATTGATGTATAATTAACTGAAAGTACAATTATTTAAATGTTTAAAGTGCGAAACTACGTTAGCACTCTTTCACTCTTACGCACCTTCATGTCCGATCATCTAAAATGAGGTATCTTGCTCCAGTTATTACTATATATAATTCACGTACTTTTTTAAAAATCTTAGGATGTGGTTGAGCATCTTGAAAAGAGGGTAAAATCAAGATTTTCTCATCGACAAATTCACTTCTTTAACGATTTCTTGTTTGGAGATTATATCGATATATTTAAGTAAGTTGATATTGTTGTGATATTTGGTGTCTGTTGTTGCTACTTTTCGTTATTATTTTTGTTGTTGTGTCTTCGTCGTCGTCGCTGTTCTTGTTCTTGCTGCTGCTTCTATTGCTTTCATACTTTTGGATCTTACTAGGTCAATTGTTGCAGTTCCTAAAAACTTCTCTAAAAAAAGTACTGCTAAATATTGGAACGAAGAAATCGAGGTATTGTCATAAAGCTCCAACAAAATTATTCTTGCAGAAAATGTGGTTGTTTAGGGTAAAGCATGCTAAAGCTTAGATTAGTAATGGCTGTCTTTTTATCTTTGCTGGGAAAAAAGGACCTGGGACACCCACTGACTTTCAAACTCATTTCCAGGTCATTTTGTCTCCTGGTCGAAAGGTCTGCAAAATGTCGTTACATCGGTTAGTCATTCTATAGTCCGACGTGCTTATTTCAAAAACGAGTTAACCAGAGGTGTAATTTCTCTAAATTTGAATGTTAAGAAATTTCCCTTCTATAAACTTTACTATCAATTCGAAATAATAAAATTAAGAACCACATTTGAAGCTTGTTTACGATATTAGTAAGTGATAATGATAGACTTATTTGAAGTTGTGTTGGTTAGTAGCTCTTATGACTAATATTTTACATGAGCAAGTGTGCTGTGATTTGAATATTTCTTGTTCATTATTCAAAGGAAAGACAAATGAATTAAACACATTATCGTACTAAAACATCCATAAATTCTGGGTATTAGATGACAGACCGATGCCAGTTGTTGCTGACCTTCCGCCGTTCAAACAAATGCCTTGGTAGCGAGCTTCACAGAGTTTTTTTATTTTAATCACCTACATAAAACAATACTTACTGTGTTACAGACGTTATGCCAGAACAGTTGTTTTCGAGATATACTTTATGAAAACTACAGTTGGAATAAAAGTGTGAGAGGTTTACATGTACTCATGGTAAGTATGATACTGCAAATTACTTGACTGGTGTTTCGCGTTAGCTTGAGGCTTTCTGTTACTGCTAAACTGCAGTTTTCGTTTATTAAGACAGTTCCTGTGTCGTTGTTATCTTCGGACCATCCATTTCTGCTGGTAGAAGATTTTATCGAATCCCAAAACGAGCTAACGAGAGAAAATAAATCTATGATATTGCATGGTATGTTGGGTAGAATTTCTACGATTGAATGCGGTGTTAAGATTAGTTCAAGAGTAGAGTATCTTAGCCTCGTCTCATGTTTTCAATTAACTTAAACACGAACGTCTAAATTGTAAGACCTCTTCCTATAATATCATTTTACGTTCTATAAGACAAAACATAATCCGAAAATAAACATGTTGTGAGTAACTCAAGATATGAGCTAAAAAACAAGACACAAGTGTAGCGATAATATTTCGACTTTATTGCAAAGCCTGACGAAGGCTTTGCAATAATATCGAAATATTATCGTTACACTTGTGTCTTGTTTTTTAGCTCATATCTTGAGTTACTCACAAGATGTTTATTTTCGAATTATGTTTTGTCTTATATTTTTTCAAATTGTCGGCTGGCAATGGATTTTACGTTTTCATATTCACACAATTTGGAGCTATCTTTAAAGTATAGATCACGCAGTAAAGTTGGTAAAGATGTAAGAGGAAGTACAAACGCGAAGGCGTCAACGCTAAAGAAGCAAGTGCAATCTTCTTATGCGTCAACTCGTTTCGCACCCATGAAATTCAAATGTTGCAAGAAAACTGAAGTTACATTTACTGACTAAAGTAACTCAATCTGGGATAGTTTTTCTGTATTGTATCATCCGACTTCAAGTATAATTTAAAAGGTTTTGTCGTGAATTTGTGTTAACTTATTTGATGTGTTTTAGGGTTATCCGTCTTAGAGCTGTGCCTACTTATCACGATGAAATACCTCGTAGAAACATTTGATGGTCTTGCCTTCAATTTCCAAATGATTTACAGTGGTAAAGTAATACCTTGTTTGTAATGATTCTGTCTAAAATGACGTGAAATGGCTAGAGTAGAAGAATGAACTCGGGTGAAGAATAATGATGTGGTTGCTACTCCGAGTGACGAACCATACCGGACAAGTAGAGAAAACTCTACTTGACCCGGCAGTAGAGTTTTCTCTACTTGTCCGGTATGGTTCGTCACTCGGAGAAGCAACTATATCCTTATGACGTGAAATAGTGTGACAATACAATAACAGCGCTGTGTTCTCTACCATATAGAATATCAAAAATTTGTTCGAACGAAAGGCCACTCGTTGCAGTGCTTTGACAAGGCTGTAGTCATGAAGGTATGGTACACTTACTCGCCCGAGACTGGTTGTACGAAGCCCGCATGTACATGCCGCCGATAATTCCCTTCCATTAGTGGGTGTACTTTCTGTCCATTGGATAGTTATGCAGGACAAAATAGTGGGTGAAAAGGTTGTTCAAAGCACGGGTGCCTGTATTAATCCAATTGTATAAATATCCTGTAATAAATAAATATAGTTTATCCGCAGCATAACATACATGTATTTGGGCTTCGTAGAATTGGACGCACAATTGTAGGCTAGGTGGAAAATGCTTATAACAATTCGAGTATAATGACCTAGAACCTAGGAAATGTTGATTTTTACACCTGTCGATTATCCGGGCAAAAAGAAATCGCAACAATGATATAAAAGTAGAGTGCTGCGTCAGCAGTATTGAACGGCTTATTGAAACTTCGACGAAGGGCCTTCGGTCGAAACGTCAGTTTCTTCACACTTAAGTTCCGGCAGTTTCCCAAACCTTTTGGTTATCAAAAAGAAATCGTGTCTGATTCTTTCAAGTAGATCGCAAAAATAGAAAACCAATTTCTAGGTCTTCTCACATCAATATTCCAAAAAATTATTAGAGTCAGCTTTGAGGCATTATGCATGTTTTACCAATAAGAAATGGAAAAAATTATCCATTTGCTCTTTTTTATGTCCACACCCACATCTTCATCGTTATATGCATTCGTGATTGTTCATTATTTGCTAAAACAGTAATGTTGCCACATATAGGTCATAACAGTATATTTTCGATGTGGGTCAAAATAGTATTTTTGCAAAATTTTTCAGAAGATGGGCGGATCTATTTGTGCGTTTTGCTTAATGGTCTTGATTTGTTTTGGCGCCGGTTAGCAGTTCGGGACGATATTTAGGCATTTCATGAAGTATTTCATACGACCCTATGAATCGCATTATTTCTTAGTTTACAAAGAAATTTTCATTCTTGTAGCTACATTTTTATTTAACTTTCAAAGTTTGCGGTGATGCATTTCTGTTAGGTTTCCAATATTGATCATGTTGTTTAAGCGATTAAGTGGTGAACGTTGACCTGGTTGAAAACGTGACTTTTTAACAGGTAAAATCAGGGTTTCTAAAAGGAGGACCAAAATCGAAGGATATTTTCTTTACTTCAGAATATTATAAAATAAATGGTTTGAACCTGGGAGAATCATGACATGTTAGTGGAAGTTGATCGTCCAGGTTAGTGTAGTCTTGA
>JBAHVQ010000302.1:104850-129391 GCA_036872915.1 Nanipora kamurai | reverse complement strand
TAGTCATGTACCTGTCGAAGACCACAGTCTAGTGGCCGAAAGCTCGTCAAAATAAATTATAATCTTGGTCAGAGAACTTCTCCAATCATTATTACAAGACCCATTCGAGATTTTTCGAACTTCACCGGCTATTCATCACGTGTTTGTGCCGCTTCTTCACTCAACTAGGACATTTTCACCCTATACCGTCAATTTGGTCAAAATGTCAAATGTAGGATAATACTGAAAATTAAAGCTATTTCTTTTCAAATCAGATATTTATATATTTTAGGCAAGCCATTGAAAATAATTTCCTTTCCCCCAGAATTTTGGCCGTCCAAATAAAAGCAGAGACAGTGCCAGATCATACGGTTCACTGGCGTAAGGTTTTGTTACTGCTTGGTGGGGCCGAAACTCAAGCTGATGATAATGTTGCCGCCAATATTTGCTATCGCGACACTCGGCTGCTTTCGCGAGACGCTCAGTTTCTTTTTGTATTTCGAGACTAGGGTCCGGTGTACTAACAATACTGATTATATATTTGTTCGATCTGTACGGGAAAGTATTTGCTCGAGGATTTCGCACAGACCGAGCGACGGAGGAACGAGGTCTGTTTATAAATTGCGATAAAAATTGCTACATAAGAACAAGTCTTATACATGGATATGACTTCTTGCTAATTTGTGCACGATTTCCTTTTGGCTGGAAAAAAATAACAAAATGATGACAGTTACATATACAACCTTAACCAGTGACCGAATTATTCAAGAATGCCAGTTACAGCAAAATCCCACGAGAACTAAGCCCCACCAAAATAAATTTTCAAGGGGCTGATGACACGCAGCTCCCCCATACTCTACGCCTATATTACGGTATGGTGGCAATCGAAGGAAAACCTAACTTTCTGGGGAGAAAAAGTCTTTTTTATGCAGAAGTTTCATAACGTACAATAAGTTGTGTTTCGTGGAAAGTAGTGAAACTATTTTCGCGAATTATTTTGGTCACAAACAACGTCAGTGTGGAACCATTCATAGACATGTTCGTAGTTCATTAGACATATCGTACGACAGCTGTGGCTCCGGCCTGTTTTCTCTCGTATAAATGGCTTTAATGTTATAGATATTTCTGACTATAAGATTAGTGTGGTATAGGAACTACAATAAGAACAATATCAGATTTAACCAAAAGTTATGTGTGGTTACTGTTACATGCTACATACTAACTAATAGATAAACTATTTTATCTACAAAACGTAGGTTTTTATCAAAAATGGGGGCATATTGGGAAGGAGAAAAAAACACCCTCTTACTCCCTCGTGCCACCACTGATAATGAGCAACCTCACTCAAGGAATCAAATAAATTTGTAATAAATATTAAGTAGTGTTTAAAACTCGAGAAATAGGGTTTTATCAAATTTAGCAATTTGAGGGAAGAGCGAGAGAGTTTTTAAACTTCGTAAACCACGTTCATGCCTAATAGGATGACAGTTTGTATAAAAGCTTTTGCACGAGACCAAATGCTTGAGTTTGAGTTTATTATATACTGATTAAATATTAATATAGAACAAAAAGCCAGGAAAAGCAATTCTAGATCTGTTGTGCGAAAAGAACTAACAATTTTGAGAGCCAACATTGTATTCTGATGCCATGCATAATCATGGTATCTCGGACGAAAGCTTGGATGATAAAACATTTGCATGGTGAATACCACAAACAGTACTAAATACATATATCGATAAGCACACTAACTTTCAAGAATTAAACACTGATAGTCATCTAATCAGATCATTCCCACATCTATTTATCTATTTGTTAAAATATGTTCTAGCAGATCAACTAGCCTGTTTTTCAAACTGCTATCAACCTAGACCCTGCTACAACAATTAAAAATATTAATACAAACGCCATGTAAAGTTGTCCGTTAGTAACGTGTTCAGAAGGAGTTTATTCCTCTTCTCCAATTGCAAATGCGGCCAAATCGTTAGCCAGCCGCATAGTTTGAAAATATGATAGATCTCGCGTATTACAGTCTAAGAATTTGGTGACGGTGAGGAGGGGGAAGAGATTAACTTGATCCTAATCTGAAGAAGTATGAATACCACTTTAAAAACCAGGGGAAGGATCTTGTGAGGAGTTGGCGACGTCTTGATCACCCTAGAATTTTGCTACGCCGTGCCTTTTAACTCTTTTCTGTCCGAGGACTTTCCCCTTGACTAGTAAAATCGTCTGCCGTTTAGCCAGAGTAAAACACTAAAATCTCCATAGGTCATTCGGGGCCTTTACGGACAGGAAAGAGTTAATCGAGGTTGGTTTCCTATTTTTGTCCTCTAAGAATGATTCAATGTATTTTGAATTAGATTGCGGCCACGAACTGATAACTGGTTATCAAAATCAATGCCATTTTTGATATCCGGGGTGCCCTGCCGAAATAGAAATTTAGTCCGTGTTGACATTGTCGACTAGTGAACAAGACGATCGAGAGATTATTTGTTAAGTAAGTGCTCGAGAAATTTGTGAATTCCATGCCTTTGATATTAGCTAATCGTATAAGCATTCATTTCGCTCAAGTTCATGTCAACAAAGCTTGGCCTTTCGTTATTTCCATAATAGGCTACGGAAAACCCTGTCTATTCACATTCATATCCCCTTTAATATAACGGCAAAGAAATGAATAGATGAGGCGTTAGTGGTGGCGCAGGGGACTAATACCCTTGAAGAGTAACCTCCAATCTGAAATTTCCCCCAGCCTGATGTTGTCCAAAGTTTCTGGTCGATGAAATTCATTATTGTACATATGTCATTTTAGGAAACTGCAATGTGATTGGTCGAGCAATCAACCACTTTCCTAAAATCAGGTTTGTAAAGGAATGACAAAGGAGGAAATCGTTACTGAAGTGAGTATTGGCTCCTTGATAAAAGTAATTGACGACCAGGGGAACAAATCCTGCAGAAAGATATGGATAAATAATTAATGTATGCAGGGATGCCGCCAGAGGGGACTGCAACACCCGCCGACGACGTGCCATTTTAATAAGACCCTCCAATTCTAAAATTTTTAAGAGGTATCCCCTTGGACTTTGCAGGTCAAGGCAGTGAACTTCAGGCAACAATTGCAGGATGTATGTTGATTGGCAAGATGGTTTAAGATATGATGAACAAAGTCAAATTTTGTAAATGTCAAAGGTAAAAATGAAAGCATAGAAAGCTCAAAGGATTATAAGAAAGTTCCAAAGAGACAACCGCGGAGCTAGCTGATCAACGGTCAAGACAAACTAAGTGAACAGGTGCGCGCGTAGTAATAGAAGACCACAAATGAGGACATCTGGAAAAGGTAAGAGAAGGGTTGGTGGACAAAGTGTGAGCTCGGTTATTGAGAACAATGGTTCTGGGAAATCTATAATAGACAAGTTTCAGGAGATTCCTGATGCAGCATGTGCAGATGGAAGGATGAGATCAATTTAGTACAAGTAGAAAGATGATGACATTACAAAAGCAGTTTAATTGTCATCTTCGTGAACATGTCTCATGGGCTTCAGCATTATGCAAAATAGAGATCAGTACAAGATCTAGTGTGGAATTTTGCATCCAAATTCACAAACAACTGGGAAATAACCTCCAAAGAATTGTACTTTTAACAAAAGTAACAAAATCATAGATATTGCTTGGTTATGTCAGATGGGTTGAGATGAAAGTTGATAAAATAAAATGACAATTTCTTCGACCAAGGAAGATACATGTTATACCAAAAAAGCGAACGTCCAACTTTGAAAAGACTGATTTTTGAACTTTTAACTCGTCTATTTTTGTCTAAAATTTTCGAAAACTAATAAATTAATATACGGGTGCGACTCCAGACGATTCTAACCCCTGATGAAGACACAGCGACGTGTGTCGAAACGTTGGGTAAATACACAGTATTGACTAATCTCACAGTCAATACTTCCAGACAAAAGATTCTACTGGCTGTTCGAAAACATTTCTTATTTTCCTTTTCTCTTCTCGGTTTGCTTTTTGGCTATTTGACTTTATATTTCTGGGGAGATATCCGGTGACCTCTTATATAAGGGGAGATACCCGGTGACCGCGCTTAGTATTCATTTTCAGGGAGATACCCGGTGACCCCATATCCTTCTTGGGGAGAGATCCGGTGACCCTATTCTAGTGTTATTGTTTTTAGTTTTTAACTAGAAATGTTTTTGGGCTATTTGCATGTACCTTTTGCTGGCCACGAAACCAGAGTAGCACTTTGAATATGACTATTACTTCACCTGGTTGCGAAAAAAGACTATTTACCAAATTAAATCCGTTTTAGCCACTTGTTTTTAAAGCTTTTCAAATTCTGAATTTCTCTACAGAAAATGTGACTATTTTTAATGTTCAAATAATCTGAGAAACTATCAGATTGAGAGGCATCTTTTTGCATCACTAACTCGGAAATCCTCAATTTTCCTATCGCCAAATGGGCCGAAAATGGCCTTTTGGAAACTTAAAATTTCAAAATTTTGTGCCGGAGCTCACCTTTCTTACTTTCCTAAAGGAACATTTAATTGTTCATTACTTTTTATAACTTACGGCCAATTTCGTAAACTGAAAGATGGCGGATCGAACAATTATAAAAACTTTCTTATGCGCTTGGTTCAACGCCTGAAAATAGCGGAGTCTAAATCTGAGTCGCACCTGTGCTGCGTAGTGCAACAGGCTCTGTCGAACTTAATTCTCATGCCTCCCCTAATTATTTTACCGTACTAATAACTGGTTTAGACCCCACTCTCGTACTTAACACATGTATTAGGTTTGGTAAATGAGAAGAACGGCGTCTAAGGTTAAGCTATGCATTGAAATGATAATAATATTTGGTGAAGGAAATTTTCGAGGGTCAGGATGATACATTTTGAGACCCAACCTGGACCAGCTGCGAAAAATTACAACTCTAGGACCTCCGGCTGGGAATCTAACCCACTACCCTGCGAATCTAGTGCAGTGCTTTGCCAACTGAGGTACGAAGTCCGTTGCCGAGAGCGTGGTCACAAATTCTTGTACATATATATCAGTGGGAATGCCGGTGAAGTGAAGGGTATATTCAAGGAATATTTGGATTGACACTCAATATCATGGAATGATATTAATATTTTGCTCTTGGCAATAGCCTTCGTAGCTTAGTTGGCAGGGTACTGTACTTGATTCGCAGGGTCGCGGGTTCGATTCCCAGCCGGAGGCTAGAGTTGCACGTTTTTGCAGCTAGTCCTGGTTGGGTCTCAAAATGTTTCATCCTGCCACTCGAAAATTTCCCTCACCAAATATTAATATCATTTCATGTTACTCAGCGTCGATGCCGAATATTCCTTGAATATAAGCTAGGCATTGACTGTTTATTGCTCAAGCTTCCCCTCATGAAAATCTCGGATGCACATCTGAAAGTTAGACTGCGTCAGGAACGATGGCGAGGTATCCGCTGGAAAAATTGGATGAATATCGATCCCCTTACGTTATTTGTAATGTAATACAAATGAAATCATCGTACGAACTTCATTTGCGATTCTACATCTCCCGGTTTGCGAAGCCAGTAAAAAAGGTGCCTTCTAACAGTTGATTTACATGATGCACGCCGTGGAACGGGGCCGCAAATGGACAATTTACTCGGGTGGACCACATGGTGCTCCCAGCCTCACCTAGCGCAACTTGACACAGTATGAATCCTCAGTATCTTTGAACTCCCTCGAATCTTAGTCGCTGAGTTGCAGCCAAATAGCTGGCTGTAGTAGCATACATCATTGGTGGGCAATATATTTAATAACAAGGACAAAAACAACTGTAACAAACGAAACAACAACAACAACAATCGCGACAGCATTAGCAACAACAACATCAGAAATGGTACCAGTTACAGTAACAACAATAACCAACAGCAATGACAAAAGAAACAGAAACAGCAATATTAACCCCAACAACAATGAGCATGAGAAACGTCAACTGTAGCAGTATCAGCATCAGCATCAGTCTCAGTCAACTTAATAACGTCAGTCAAAAGTTAAAAGTCTCCGAAGACAAGTTGTTTCTTTTTCACAAAATTTGTGATGGCTGATTTCTCGGCTGAAAAGGAATTTTACCATCAGATCTCGGTTTTGTGAACACAGTAGTTCATTTCCAAAAGAATATCTACATCATTAAGTACGAAGAATGACTCCTCATGGAATTAGACGCATAAAGTGATATATCAGTATACAAGACAATACCTTGAGTTACCTAGCGGAGAATTTGAACAGAATTTGCATAAGACCACTGATAAGGTAAAGCTACAAAAAGAACTGTTTCAAATAATCGACCAATTGCATAAATACCACATTGCATGAGTATAGACTCTTACTCCTAACTTTATTCTTTTGAATTATGTTTTATTTTACTCATTTATCAAAGCTTTTATCTATTTTTCAGAGGTATACAGTGGCGCATCTTCAAATGGGACGCTGACAAAAATTGTTGCCTGGCATGTCAGCGCAACAATTAATAAACGTACAAAAAATTACATTGTATGCCCTCCTCTCAGCTATATGCACCGCTCGCACTGCACGGCCATTGAATTGAGATAAACACAAAACATGTATGTTAAATTTGAGAAAGCAAAACTAGAAGTTCGAGTAGTAGTTGTTGCTTACTGCATTTAAATAGTATGAGGAAAGCGTCTCCCCACGAAGTCGAGGCTTTGTGCAGCTGGTCTATAATTCTGAAACCAAGGGAATACAAGCACTATAATAAGTCTTGGAATAAGGAACAGTACTCAAAGAGACGGATAAGAAGTCTCCATTTAAATAATGTTTTCGATGCGGTACAACAGTGCGAGCGGTTGATAGCTAGTTGCACAAGATATTGATGGGGAAGCGCAACGATAAATTCACATTTAACCTACACTACTGAAGTCAACTGAAAAAGTTGACTCGAGCGGGATTTGAACTCGTACCTTCGGGAATCCGGTCCGCCGCTGTACCTGTCGAGCCATCGAGTCTACAGGGATTGGAGGCGAGTCATTATCCAACTTCGAGGTAATCATCCCGCTCGAGCCAACTTTTTCAGTTGACTTCAGCAGTGTAGGTTAATTATGAATTTCTCATTTCATATTGCCCTGAGGATGATTCTGAAAAAGGGAAGCGCAGAACAGGCATAGTTTGGCCTCAAAATGAAATTTTACGTAATGTCTTCAGGTAAAACTAATATAAATAAAATAGTGACAATGCAAGATATCAAGGCATCAAAGCCATTGTCAAAGATACCAACTCGGCTGGGACCAATATTATGGTATTAGACTTATTAAGACGCTTATAAAGGAAGTATAAGTAGATATCAGAATAGAGATTCAAACCAGCGGGCTTGCTAAGGCGTAGACGTCATACATCTGGCTGCAGTGTCTTCCTAATGGGCGGAGCCATGATATAGAGCGTGAAATCTTGGTGAGAAAAGGTATATCACCGCAATGAGAAAACAAGCGGAATTGTGCATAAAATAGGAACGGGGCCCGGTTGTTCAAAGGGCAATTAGCTTAATCAAGGATTAGTGAGAACTTGTTGGATATATTACTACTAATGTAGAAAAGGATGATTAAAAGTTTTCTGTTCATGTCATTTAAGTATTCAAAAGTTTTACCCTAGAAAGTTTCATCAAAAAATATCAAACAGAATATGTCCAAAAAAGAGCCATTAAATTTTAATCCAGGATTAGCGGTAATCGTCCTTTAAACAACCGGGGCCTGGAAGTAGACTGAGCTCAAGTGCCTTATTTTATTCTTGCTATTCAATTATTTGGCTAGATAGGCATGAAATACACCATTTTCTCTTTTGCAAGCTCAACATTTTCGATACGGGGAGGCCGTGGAACCTCTGATATCAACCTCGTCCTCAAGTGTAAGAAAACTTCGCAAATTCGCTGTCAGTTAGTGGTGATTGGGTATGTGGCCTTGTTGTAGATATTTATGATTCCAAACCAATGATTACGGCTTCAAATTAAAGCTCTTGGTCAAAGGTACTTTAAAATAAGAAGACTTCTTCATCAATCTGAGGATTTACAAGGATGTTCTCAACAGAATTTAACAAATAGAATATTGTGAGTATTGCTGTACAGGGTTAGAAATAAAATAAAAAGCCTCGTGGAAAACGAGGCGTAACAGAGTGCTTTCAAGGATTTATCCGATTGAAATGGAATCACCGATATAACTTTCAGTTGGTTTGATAAAATAACCTCAATATTTTGAATTCTCATGACGTCAGCCACGTCTCTATATTTTTAGATAAAAGGAAATTGACGTCAGCCATGTCTCTGTATTCTACGAGAAAATATTGCTCTTCCAATCAGAATGAACGTTGATTGTTAATTGGTAAACAATACCGATTATTATTATAAAAAGTGATAAAACATTTAACCTTATATAATTGAAGGACTAAAATTGTTCATTTTACAAGTTGCTAAATCATCTAATTTCGTAGTAATTCCATTTAAGGTGAGTAATTCTCCTGCCGGGGGAGATACAAGTCTTTGCTCCAGTTCCCTGTTCTTTTAAGGAGTCCAAGTAATATTATGTCTGCGAGTTAAGCTCTTTGATATCAAATCAAGATGATATCGTGTAGTAATGACCTTTCAAAAACTGATAAAAAGACAACGATTGTATTTCCCACTTACAGATTAGTATATCAACCTGACACTTTTTAACCTGCAAGTTGCAAAAGTTGGAATTATCGATTCACCATTCAGAATATTCTTGCCTGATTTTTTTCTAAAGGTAGTCCGTTGGCGTGATGGATATTCATGGCTGTCAGATTTACATTGTGTCTATTCCTAAGCCGAGGCTGATTTGGCTTTAAGCCCAGATGATCCTCACTGGAAGTTTGTTCCTGTGTAGCAGTACTATATCTCTGCATGATAGCAAAGATTATGGTTGACAAAGTTGTGGGACTCTTAAAGCAAAATTTAAGCATTGTGAGTGAAGAGGCTTTAGCTCTCAACTTTTTCTCAGGACCAACTTTAACGCACTGAAATTTTTCTCAGAAATAACTTTTTTAATTCTTTTTGAGAGCTTTTATTTTCTTTTAATTGTTTTTTAAAATCTTTCTTTTTTAATTGTTATTTAAATCTTTTATTTTTTTAAATTGCTGGGTAGATCCCTGACTTTTAACATTAGCCCCCCACTTGAAATAAAGCTCTACTGTCCTTTGTGGGCTTATCTTATTTACCATTCAAAAGAGCATGAGAAAATTTCAGTAAAATTAATGGAACTTAAAGATATTATGTACAGGAACGCCACAGAAACGTTAAAAAAGCATTACGATGCTAAGAAAGGGGGCATGTCCCCCCTCTGTCCCTCTCTGGCTGCACCCCTGTAGAATCAAGGTCCTTCAGACGTATTTAACTTCACGTGCATTGACACCTTGCTATGAAAGACTAGAATCAGCATAAGTTTTATTGCTCTTGGGACATCATCATGACGACTTTGGAAAAGAAAAAATGATTGTCAAACCACAAAAAAGTATCTGAACTGTCTTTCCACAAAAAAGGAAACATGGATTTTAAGAATGTATTTTTTAGAAAGTACCAAAGATATGTAAGTAATTGCTTTACTGCATAGGTGAGGCAAATACTGTTTTTGTTCCAACAAAATATTGGATTTATTTCGTAAATAACATGTCTTTTTTTAGGAGTACTTTACCCAGGAAATGTTTCTTTTTTGGAGCGTTTTGGGATGCTCCCCCGGAAAATTGTGAGCAGCTCAGTCTATCGATACTCTGTTGGCAGTGAAAATTTGGAGTTGCGCAGTGTGTGTCATCCGGGCTTTGTTATTTTCCACACTCGGCATGACGCTGGCTGAAAGCTCACTTTCGTATTCAGTCTGCTGTTCGTATTCAGACTTGAGAGTATTTACAAAGGAAATTTGAGGATGGTGGCCGAACCGATTTTTCGTATTCGAAGATTCACGTTTTGGTCAATCTTTCTGGGGTTTTTTGTCTTTCTTCACTGGGGTAAGTAAGCGAAACTTTAAAACATGTGCATTGTATTGTTGATGGAAGCGAGACCTATGGCAAAGCCGAAGAACCATTCGTTGCAATATCCTGATTTTTTCCATTGTTTAATTTGGCAAGGCGCATACTTCTTAGGTCTCGTTGGTATATGCTCTTGTGGTATAAATGGCTGTAAAAATATGCGAGAGATGGGATAAGTTTATGTTTTTGGTTGATTGTCATGTGGAATTGATTGCCTTTGTCAGTTCACTTTGAGATGTAAAGAATTGTCTAGGGCAACAAGTACTAATTCAGTCTGTCCGTGAGTTCCGTCCATGCTTGTATACATAATACCAATTTTAACTGGATAATGCTTTTGGATTTTTGATACACGACGAAGCCTTTTCAAATATCTCTCTCTCTGAAAATGTTTCAAATACGTGATTTTTATCGTGGGGAAGAAAGGTCTGCGATTGACCCCAGCGGCCGAATGGATAAAGATTCTTCTGTGAATTGCTATTGTAGACATGTGCATCAAGTCCACGAAAAAGTATTACCATTCCGAAAGGGCAAATAATTAAGTTGCATTTTTAAAACGATTATTAGTTACGAGAACCTTTATTTACTATGTTGTTATTTTCATTGTACTGGCGTCAGTTTGTGTTGAGAGAAGTGTTAAAAAAATACACAACGTTAAGAATGCCGTGTTATGAATGTTTCTCATAAGAGCCAATGATGTAGATGATGGACATGTTTATAGAATCATGTACTTGAAGTCTCTCGCATGATTCAGTTCATTTGATTCAACGGGATTCTTCTACCGCTGTAAGTGATTGTTCCATTTATATTAATGGTTATTCCTTCGGTGGTTCCTTTCCTCAGTTTAATTGAATAATTCTGTCGAGCCAGTTGGTCTAGTTCGCCGAAGCAGTTCTTATCATTTTAAGTGACATATTGTGTGCTCTGATACTCGCAGCTCACTTTTTGTTAGCAGGTTGGTTAGGGTTAGAACTCTTCTAGTTTTCAACTAAAGTAAAAAGTCTCCCAACTCATTCCGTTTCAGAACGGGTTCCGATCTATAGGTCTTCGACTAAGAACAGCAATTGTGCCATTAGACCACTGCTTCGTGAAAGGAGTAGTTTAAGTCTGCCCAGTTTGACGTGTTGATTGAACCCTGAGAGAATAAGCACTGTACAAAGTTTTAATACAGCCGTATGGCGTGAAGTATTGAATACCTGATAGTAACTAGTTGGCACCGGAATGTTTATGTAAAGTCATGTTGTAAGTGGAAATACGGTGCCACATTGTCTGCTTCCTAGGCAAACAAGGAGTAAATTAATACTATTAAGAGCTCAGACAATTTAACCGTGTCATTCTTCAGTATTGAATGCTGGTCTGGAGTTGTTTTATGCCTACACTGAGCATTTTGTAAATGTACTAAGATGATCATTTTCGTTAAATAGTAGTATTTTAGCAGGAAAAATTACATATATGAAAACAAAATCTTATTTTATGTAAAATTTTTGTGTTATTGAAAGTAAACTTTGAACATTCCATGATGTCAAAAGCTTTCAATGCGCAAAAATCACAACAAAGGCCATCAACTGATTTCTGGCATATCGACCAGGCCTTATCAACTTCAGTGCCATGCTCTAAGAAAATTTTCCACAAATCTTTTTCCACTTCTAATGTTAATGCAGTAGATTGCATGCTGAGCTTGCAAAGTTGGTTGCCCTTAACAGCTTGAGTACAAAAATTAAAAATGAGTTTATCCTCAACTGGTGAAGAACTGGGAAAGATGAGAATTCATTTACAAAAACACGACTTTATCGGGGAAGGATAGCCTCCAACAATGAAAATCATTTCCTGTTGGTCAAAATTCATTCACTTGCAGAAATGCAAGAAAAATTGAAGACTTTTGGCTACGTTTTATGTACTGCCATACATGAATGCAGTGACAAGCACACCTGAAATTAATCCTTTAATGCTCAGGGCTCATCCCTGTGGTGAGAAAAATGGTGTTAGGGATGGGTAAGGGTTCGGAGTATTTTCGAATAACAAGGAAGAGTATTTTGATGAAATATGTAACAATAATAACTCTGAATACCAATGTTATTTTAATGTATTAAGGGGCAAGGGGGGCTTTGTGATTTTTCTCTGGGTAATGCCAGACAATTTTAACTCATCAGTGGGGTGAGCCCTGCTTGTTAAAGAGTTAATAAGTATTCTACATTTTGATAAAAAAGGAAGTAGTCATTTTGGAGTGACATATACCATTGTTATGTATTATTTTTCTCTTCTTGTGAATTTTGAATTATTTGATCCTTCAGTGGTGACTCCTGGGTTTAACCTGAGAAGTTGTCAAGTCATGACTAGGTGTACTATCTGGAGGCATCACAATCGCTAAGCATGTGTATGATTATAAGTCCAAAGATATTCCCAATCCATCCACAAGCAATAGTCAACAAGCAAAAGAAGAATCATAATTTCCATGTATTTGTACATGATAAAGACACAATAACATTTGTAACAGACTTACCAGCTGACCTTGTTTGCATCTGTGTAATTTTACACTTTCTCTCTCCACACTTTTTACACTTATATACATTTGTTGATGCAACCTTATATTCTTTATTCCCCAACTTTTTTACTCTATCTAAAAATCCTATCCAATTACTTGGGGATAGGCCTATTGGTGACAAAGAAGGAACCTCCCCAAGAGTTAAGACACCTCTATTCACTCTAGAACAATCTAGAAGATCCGTATTGGATAAGTTATATATTACATCATTACACTTGTCCTGGTAAACTTGATCATAGAGACTTTCACAATTATTAGCTTCACAATAAGCCATAGAGAATTTCCTGATAGCTCTCTTCAATTCGTTAGACAATTTTATTTCCATACTCATCACCTTAATAGTATACATTTCCTGTAAGCCCCTTTACACCTCTGTTTTGACCATTTTTCTATTAGACTGCTGTAGGGGGGTACATCTTTAGGCTGTAGTAGTGCATCCTTAATGACATTGTAGTAGTGCAGTAAATGGGGGTATCAGGAAAGTTTGCCAAAGGCCGTTAGGCAAGCAAAGCGAGCCGTTAGGCAAACTGTCCTGGTACCACACTACTGTCATGAAGTCTAAATTTAGGTGTGAGTTATGCATACAGTAAAATACTTGACAACCAAAACTGAGAATATTTGTAAACATACATGGAGTCAAGTAAAATTAACATTGAACCCATTTTTTACCAAACCACTCAAAAACTTCCCCTTTTTGTAACTTTACTATAGCTATAATGCTAGACAATTTTATCCCTAAAAGGTAGACCTTCAGTTAATGGCCTATCTGCCTATTTCCCTTGTTTTGCCAAGCTGCCCAAAAACAGCTCCTACAGTGGTGCCCACAAGTTTTAAGATTGTCATGGGTGTTGTTTGAGTGTAGCGTGGATGTACTGTACTAAACAGGGAAACTACACCCACTGTGCTTGTATATCATGCACATGGTGAAACTACATGTTTTCTGCTTTGAGCTCTGTATTGTTATGCAATTTACATCTGTCACTACATGCATAGTGTATGTATAGCTAAACAAGTTGGAGAGTTTAAATGGTGCAACCCTGGTGAAAATGATTCCTAAATGGTGCAGTGTAAACAAAAAGTCCAGAATGCTTTCCCATAGCTTTGGTTTTCAAACTTTGATACCATGAAACTGTAACCTAAAATTCTTTCCATATTAGTTTCTTCATATCTGAAAAGCATTTTCAGGTTTGTGCAAATGCTTTCTAACCTATCAACAAATCAAAATGGCTTTGTTTGAACAGTTTGAATGCACATAACATAGTCTTATAATAGTTATATTATGAATGGAAGAAGTTACCTGGTGAATTATAGTTGGATTATGCCTTTTCAGGCAAATTCATTTCAGTAATATTGGTCGGTGGAGAATTCTGGGGATAATATAATTTCTTTCCTCTAAATGTTTGTCATGTGCTTTGCCCAATCTTTAGAGGAATATCAAAGTCCAGCATGAGATTACATTTTCCGCCTGGTCAATCAATAGCTGATACCCAATCTTTATGGTAATTAAGATGGTGTGCTCCCAGACTGTTTACTCCCCCTGGTGCTGCAGTCCGTGTTTGCAGACTATGAAGTATGAATGAATGATATAAAATTAGAGTGCTGCATAGCTGTAGGAAAGGTTAATCGTAGTGTAAAAAATCAGAAGGTTTAGGGAACTACTGAAAAAAAAACAGTAGAAAAGAAAGTAGAATTGAAGTTATGAGCAAAGAGCTATTTTTGTAGTTAGTATGAAATAGCAAGGAACTAGTTGGCTTCCCTCAAAATGTCAGTTTTACCAACTTAAATTTTTGACAGCTTCCCAAACCCATTTGGCTTTATGAATGAATGATCCTTTCACAAAATTTCTCAAAATAACACCACTGACTTCTCATGCAAGTATGTTAAGAAAAAATATATGCAAGAACAGTTGCATATCTAATGTATTTAATACACAGATGTAATTCACTGTAGGCCAATTTTCTCTGAGAAAATTTCTGGAGAAATGCAAAAAAATTCTTGCAAAATGGTTTTTGGGCATGTGCCATCTCAGCTTTTTTTCCCAGCAAAAAAATTTCTCTTCTGGGGAAAATTTCCTCAGTGGAAATTCTGCTTTACATGCTCAATACAGAGAAATGATATTAAAAAATTTGTGGGTGATACTGTACTCAGTGTTCAAAACTAAATTTTCTTCCAAATTGTTCATAGGCCATGAAATTGAGCTTTTGAGGTTTCCTTTATACAGCTAATACCTAAATGAGACATGATCCCTACTTTCAGATAATCAACCACACTTTTCCAAAGTCAGGGAATGAAAGTAATATCTTCCAAACAAAAAACAATAAACACCATGTCTCAGCTTGTGAGTGACTAAATCTTACTCATACAGCTGACAAAGAAATTCAGGTGAAAGCAGTACAGTGAATACTGTTGTAAAATAGAGCTGTCATTTCATTTCATACACAAGCAGTGTCAAAGATGAATTACATCCAATAAAAGTGGAATTCTCATTAAACATGATAAGTTTGAGCCAGATCTACCAGTACCCTTGTTTTTTCTCAGAATCCCTGGATACATAAAAGTATCCCATGAACTAGTGAAAGTTTAATTTTCAACAGTAACTGCATGGGACAAAAGAATAAATTTGCAGCTCTTGCATTCCTGTTTGCAATAGTTCAAAGTTATTGCAAAGAGTTTGTTTACCACATTTGCATCTAAGGTAAAGCTGCAATGGCAGTATTTGCAAAACATTTGCACCTACTGGAAAGTTGCAAATACAGTGAATGTACTGAATTTGTCATTTCGTACAGTACCAAATTTGCAATGTCACAAACTCATGTGAAAATATGTTTCATATCCATAGTGATGCAAAATTGAAATTGTAATCATGGCAAACTAAATGCAAGTTTAACTTGGAGTAAATTTGCAAAGAAATTTGCAACATGTCTAATTTGTGCAGACCTGTTTCCTTGCCCTGTGCTGGGTACCACACAGGTGCTTGAAAATTGACTGATCATTTCTTCTCAGAAATGAACTGCAAATTTTTGAGGTTGCCTGTTGGCAACCTTCACCCTTCTTGGCCCAATTTTTGGGGCATCTGTCAAATTTCTGGGGCATTCCAGGCATCAGATGCCAGCTCATTTTGCATGCTGCTACTGGTATTATTTTTCTTTGGCTAATGTCAGATGGTTTTTCTCATGAAAGATACACCAGACTCCTCCAAAAACAATGGGTTAATTTTATGTGTTTTGTCTTACAAAACTTAATGTAGATACCTGTATACAGCTGAATTATTTACCCTATCATGAATACTGTACCTTGAAAGTACCTATATTAAATCATCTTCAGAACCCTTTCTGACATAACCTTAACTCCTTCCCTGCCACAAATTTTACTTGTCAAAGTGGGAGATGGGGCTGTGATGGAGTTAAGCCTTACTTAATATGGAAATGCTATTCATCTTAACCTTTTGTACTGTACCTTGTTGAGGTTTTTGCTAAATCCAGATACTTTTCTGTCTTGTCTGAGACTGTCACCTCTCACTGTCACCTCAAGAGTTCTTATTTTTCTTGAGAATAGTTGCAATTGATAAATCAGGTGGAAAACACAATCTTGTAATAAAAATCAATGTCCAGACAATGATTTTAAATAAGGCCATGTTAGATGACACACTGAGATTGGTATGGTGGAAGAAATATTTATTGAACTAACATTTCATTGCTGCACGCAACATAATCAAAGTATGATATATTACAATGATTCTCAACATATACCGGTATATTATAGTTATTTACAAAATAGAATGGACGATAAGAAAGGCATACAAAGTTTCATTAAGGAGCCCATAGTAGCCATGGTATTTTGTACATGGTATCTAAAGAAAGGGACAGGTACACCCATGAGCAGGCTGTGACAAAACAAAAAACTGGCTTGACTGGATGGATGGCTGTTTGGTCAGTTTACTAGCTCAGGGATCGTAGAAGCTAGCCCAAAACTTCATACATGTATGAAATTAAAGGGGAAAAACAAGTGCAGTAATCTATGCTTTCAGGCAGCTATAATTATTTTCCTAAATTCTGACAGTTTATCAAGCTGATGAAGTAAAAAAAAAAGCTATCAACTCAAAATTTATAATTTGCCCTTTAAATTTATATCACCTTAAATATAACATGTTTAAAAAGATAGTTTTTCTCAGAAGTAATCTTTTAACACTCCTTTCTCTTAAAAATGTTGCTTACCAGTTGGGCTACTGTTAAGGGTGGTTGGGCAATCAGAACCCACTAGCCCAACAGGTGGCTGCACTAGCCCTGGGCTACTGTACTGGCAATCAGAACTGCCTAGCCTGATGGGTGGCTGTGCTAGCTCTGGGCTATTGTACAGCACTTGTCACATCCTGATGAGCATTGTATAAATATTTGGACAAAGGGCAAAATGCATGCATCTTCTACTATCATTGTACAATAGCAAAAAATTCAGCTGATTCTTAATGTTTAGGAGTAAACTCTGCTTTCAACTACTTAATAAAACAATATACATTCACAGTTTTAAAGCTATTTCCATAAGGTTCTCACTGTTAATGGAGTACTGTAAATAATAAAATATTTGCAGAATTAACTGCTACAACTTTATTGATCTCTACTAAATAAAAAAATACATGTTTCCTGTTGAAATAAACTTACATTTAGCTGAAAACCCAAAGTAGAGACTTTAAATTTCTCAAATTCTGCTTTAAGACAATATCCTTTTGCATGTCTTGTCATTATGGTGAATGACATTTTTGAAAATGAAAACCAGTGTTAAAGACGCGTGGTACAGATATCAATGTGGCCAATGCGTTATACAATAAACCTTGATTATTGAAACCATTCTAGGCAAGATGATATCATTAAAGTGTCTGTGCAACGAAAATTTGTCTTATTTGAAAGAACTCTTGAAATAAGAGCGCAACATCTTTTACACTTTATCCATATCTCATTTCGTTCTTGAGATATTACACGTAAGATTTATTTGATATGTAAATTACACCTTGCATATGTCACACTGTACGTTGAGTTGTTGTAAAAATAGCAATGTTGAAGTTATTAAACGATGTCACATGAAACTGTAATTTTTTTCAATAACACTAGAATTCTTTTAATTACGCACATACTTTAAAGGTTATTGTATGATCAGTACTGATACATGTTATGAAGTGCTGATCTGTCAGTGTAAAACAAGTCGATCCATTCATTTGAATCCTGTGAGGAATGTCCACATACTGTACTAACTGTATTGACAGATATGTGGCATGTTGGAGGCCCGTATCCATTTAAATTGCATAATGAATGTCTTAGTTTTCTTTAAAAACCACAGGGATGACCTGTGAGAATCTCCAAATGCAAAAGAGTTTTCTACAAATGAAGCAGGCGGGCCATCCCTGAATTTACAAGCGTTAAATTCAAAATTTCTGGTCCAAGGATAAGTATGGTAAGACGTTGTCAAATAGTTAAGCTGTCGTTCACAATTTTTGTTGACTTTTCCAAATTTTAAACTAATATACATGGTACAACTCCCACCCTATTCAAGTTTGCTCAGTTGACAGTTATCCACATACAATACCTGTATATATCTGTAAACTGTCAGTTGTTTTTTTCACTACGTTAGATTCATGATTTTGATATATTTGTAGGTGTTCCTGTGTACACTCTTCGTTGCGGATTTTTCAATAAAACTCAGTCGAATGTAACAGTGGTTTCATGTTCAAAGGAACAACACAGTTGTTTTGCATTGTGGCAAAATATCAGTGGATATGTCACCATTTTAGCAAAAGGCTGCTGGTCCCTGGCAAAACCTCAGGTGGAATCAAAGAGTGTGTGTGAAGGTGAATTAGTTGGTGGTGGAAACCATACACATTGCACCTGCTTGACGGATTTGTGCAATCTGAATATTACTTTCACCGGTAGTAAGTATTCTACTTACCCTAAATATGCAGTCTAACATTTACTTCAGGAAATGGGCTGCATGACCGCTGTTAAATACCCAGATTTTTATCTGTGGTTGCAATTTGTAGC
This sequence comes from Nanipora kamurai, assembly GCA_036872915.1. Taxonomy (NCBI): domain Eukaryota; kingdom Metazoa; phylum Cnidaria; class Anthozoa; order Scleralcyonacea; family Helioporidae; genus Nanipora; species Nanipora kamurai. Next base: position 110,828 of record JBAHVQ010000302.1, on the reverse strand, counting down.
TCTCTTGAGTTAATTTCTGTTTGCCCGGTTGAAATTCCCAGTAGGGACAACGTCTGACCACACGGGGCTTGAATTTCGTCAAAAAACTTACATTAAGTTGTTTCTATCTTCAGTACATCGTACTTACAGACAAAATAGCTGGGTTATTTGTATGAGTTTAATATCTCAAATCTTTGCTACGCAACAAACTGTAAGCTTTAATTTAATATCTTTAATCGTTGGTGTAACGACTTTTTATTGAAAAACTAGTGGTTGGCGTTTATCAATAGCTTACATCATCGAGCCTAAATGCCTAATCCCAAATGAGTGAGATATGACCAATTTTTTAGTACTTGTAACTAGAATATGCTGATAATTTATTTATTCCTTCAAAATCGAAGTTTTCTTGGTTCCTAAACTGATCATCGGTATCATTTCTTAAATGTTATAACTCAAAGTGATTTGATATTATTGATAACATGAATTTTTCCAGGAAATCCGAAGCCAAAGTACTAGTTTGCACGCCGGCATTTTTTGATATTTGACATTTTATAACCTTTGAGGGAAAAACTGAATAGTTGAATAGAAGTTATTGTCAACGTTCAGTTTTACGGAATCGTCCGAATTTTCCTTCCGTTTTTGTTGCGGAATAGGTATTATATAATGCTGAACACGAACTTGGTTCATGTGGGAGCTTGGTAAATATCAGACGACTGGTGGATGTTCGTCAAGCTTTTTATCTCAGAAAAACGATTTCTAAGCCCCAGACGGGAATCGAACCGCAGCCTTCTGATTACCGGCGAGACGCCCACCATCTGAGTTGTGGTAGGTCAATGGTTAGAGCGTCTCACCGGTCATCAGAAGGTTGCGGGTTCGATTCCCGTCTGGGGCTCAGAAATCGTTTTTGTGGGTTAACGAGCTTGACGAACGTCCACTAGTCGTCGGAATAAGTATTCTATCATCTTTATTAAGTTTGAGAAAAATCGACCGAATAGTTTTTGCACTATGGTGAAAATCTTAAACGTTACTCCTGTAAGCTGAACATTCATTTCATCAATGAAACAGCGTAGGTTTACGGAAACTAATTTAAGGCTAATGGCGGGGAATTGTCATTTTTGTTACCTTTGCAGGATACGTAAGGCCAAATTAAAAAAAATGTTCCGTTTCTGGTAACCCGATTGACCTTATTTTTCCCCATATATTGCCAGACCCAGACGTGGATTTTAAAATACAATTATTTTGACCCGAAGACGAAGTTTCGTCTATCACTGTATGTATCTTCCCCAACTCCCATTACTTAACTGCGTTAAACTGTTTGAGAATATAAATCGCGTTAAACTGTTTGAGAATGTGCCCAAAGGGCATGTTTCCAGTGTAAACTCATAGTATTAAATTGTATAGTTTGTTTCATAGTTTATGCTAGAAAATAAGTACGATACACCTACATTTCACGGCATTGCTTCTTGTAAAGTTTTTCCCCAGCGTAACGTTTACATAGCGGTAAATCACAACACAAATAACGTTTTTTCATTGACATTGTTGGTATTCATCCGAAGAAGAGAAACCGAAAGCTTCATGCATGATGTCATGAGGCTAGATGTTATATCAGCGATATTGGTGCGAAGATGTAACCGACAGTCACACGGATAAGACCCTGCGTCACAGCCTGATGTGTTGACGTTTTGAATACGTTTACAATATTCCCGACAATATTTTAGTGTTTAATATATCTACATAGTACCTGTTGAATAAAACAAAAGAAAAAGAATAGAGTAAAAACAAACTATTTCATATTTTCGATATAACTGAAGATATTTTGATTTGCATTTGTAAAAAACATTTATCGAAACCATTATATCGAAACCCCGAGTCCAGTTGTATGTATATATATCGGGACGAAATTGCGACCGGTACGGTGGCAAATGTTACCAAAATTTTTGAACCCATCGGAAAGTAGCGATTAGAATGTCCTTGATAAAGATTCCACTGGAATGATCGCGATGCTCAGGAACTTTTACTCATTTGAAAAGTAGTTACCATTGCGCGTTTTTTTGTTTAAATTTTTAACTTTTTGTCACATTAATTTTCGAGGTAAGCTGTTGGCAAAATGTGGGGATCGTAGCTAATCGCAGTAGTTCTGGAATTAAATTTGTCAATTTTTTGACAAAAGTTTTGGTATAAGGCGTATTTTATCCATGGGATTTTTTTTTATTCCAAGACGTACAATTTTATTACCTTCAGGTTAAATCTTTTACGACACTATCTTCTCAAAGCTCATTCAAGCCAAAAGACCTTAGAACATATCAGGAAGTGAAATCAACAGTCATTTATGGCTCCGAATGATCTGGCAAAAAGTCTTCGACTTTGACTGAACTACGGCTACTGAAGCTCCAGCATATGATTTTTCAATTATTAGTTTAATCGCAAATCTGATAATTTTCCATTTCTTTTGCTCACAGGGTCTACTCGAGGACCAACAGAACGTCAAGATGAAAAAGACGATGATGGCGATCAGCTAAATCTCTTGATTATTTTGGTACCTGTCGTGTGTGTCTCGGTATTGATCGCGTTTCTGTTTGTCATGTACTTTAAACCGCGACCTCATTCTAAATCTCTTCTTGAAGACTCGACGAAGCCTTTAGAAGAGGAGAATCTATTACCGGTAAAAGAACTCCCTCCAATAGAATTGCAGGATTATTTATCACAAGGCCAGTTTTGTAGTGTTAGGAAAGGCGTAATGGGCAGTGTTAATGTTGCTGTAAAAATCTTCCCTGTCACCCAGCGTGCCAAAGCAACTCCATCAGCAATAACCGAGAAGGACATCTACATCACCTGTAACTTAAATCATGAAAATATTTTGAAGTTCATTGCTGCACAGAGCCATGACGAAGGAAGCCAAACTCAGTTGTGGTTAATTACTGAATACATTGACAAAGGATCGTTGTCCGACTTTCTAAAACAAAACACGATTACATGGGATAATCTTTGTCATATGGCGGAGGGCATGGCTTCAGGTATGGCCTACCTGCATGCTGAGATCCCAAAGCAAAAACCGTCCATCGCACATCGTGACATGAAGAGCAAGAACGTGCTGGTGAAGAACAATCTGACTTGTTGCATCTCAGATTTTGGCCTTTCCCTTAAATTTGACAGTAGGAGTGGCCCAGGAGATACCCATGGCCAGGTACAATGACTATGGCTGATGAAACTAACTATTGCATACTGTTTGTTAGAGTTTAGGGAGGCGCTTCCTACAGTAATTCTAATAGGGGACTGGTAACTTAATATGGCGTGCACGCGTGCGTAGATAGTGACCTTGTCGAGTCGTTATCCTATTGGCCATTCCGAAGTTGAGCCAGCGGCCTGGGTATAACGAGGTTAATATTGCATCATGGGACTGTTCTCAGGGACCGAAACAAAAGACTCGTCCCCCAAAAAAGTCCCATAATGCAAAGTTAACTTTGTTGTGCCCAGGTCTCCGGCTCAACTTCGGAATGACCAATCACGACAGCACTATTCGCGTTTGTACAAATGTTATATTTTTGAATGCTTTCTTCAGTAAATTTGTTTAAAACTTGGCAATTAAAGCAAACAGATCAATTGTAATAACATAACTAATTTTCGAAATTTTTCACGAAACAATTTTCTAAAATCCACAAATTCTACAGCATAAAATCTGTTCCGGCAGCCTCCCCTAGTATTTTACTGTGTTATTCCGCAGTGAAAAATATATCCTGATCCCAATTTTTAGGGAAGTTCACCGAAGAAAACCGAAGATAAAGTATCTTTTGAGGTTTTGAAAATACAGTGATGCGACCATGTAGGAAAGGGCTGTGAAATACGTGGTTTATATATTTCACGTCACAGTTTTAAATTGTCTGATTTAAAACCACAGATTTTGACAAAACTTAAAATACAGTGAATACATGGTTAGAAAAGTTAGAATTTCCCCAGAAGGGATACCTGTCCTCCAGCAGAAGGGATACGTCTTCGTCTTTGAGTCGCCGCTTTTTGCAGTCCGCCAATGTTTCTCGTTTTGAGTATCTGTTAGTCCAGTGAATTTCTAAACGATATTTTAATTTCATCGGTAAACTGTATACGAAGTAACACATGATTTCCGCAGCTTTTCTCATGCGTCATTTTTTGTGCCGGTGTCATTGCTATAATCAAGGTTTAGCAAAGCTGTCTGATTCATTTTCCCCCCTATAAAATCGTTTTAAGGTTGGTACGCGTCGATACATGGCACCTGAGGTGTTGGAGGGAGCAATTAACTTTTCACGGGAAGCTTTTCTTCGCATTGATATGTACGCCTTTGGTTTATGTTTGTGGGAATTGCTATCACGATGCACAGCTGTGGAAGGTTAGTTGCTTTATTTTTCTTTCTACTGTTGGCGCGACTTTCGTGGAAATTACCTAGGCGATATTTTAATTGCATATTAGCAATTTTGTATCCTGGACAAGAGCCACCCTGCCCAGTTGAGACGAAAAGCTATTTTTACAAATTCTCCCGAACACTTAAGGGCTTGTTATGAGCCAGGCCCACCCGGTTAATCAAGGTGGTTGTATCACGAAAATTTCCCAACGTCTGTAACAGGTAATTTAAATTACCTGCGGGATTTTCCGTACCTTACAAAACCAAACAATGATGTAAAGTGCTGCGTGGGCAGTGTTAAACGACGGGTATATGACCAAAAGTGTCAGGAAATTGCCGAAAATTAGTGTTCGTAGAACTGACGTTTCGAGCGAAGGCCTTTCGTCGGAGTGAAACGTAAAATGTCTTAAGCAACTTTAAGATGGTGTTTTCATAGGGAAAAAGTCAATCACAAGCTCAATGATATGTAAATAATGAAAATCATTTGCTATTTTAAAACGTTGATCAGTGAACCGAAAACGGGAGGACCCGGTAGAGGCCTCAGGGATGGTAATGAGCAAAAGTTAAAGAAAGAAAATCCACGGGAATATGAGATACAAGAGAATGTTTTTTTGTCCGCCCATGCTAGAAAAACACGTTACCTTGTAAAGGAGGAACTGTTGCTAGACAAATTGAGTTATTAGGTGATAAATGAAACAAATTAAAATAAGACCCGAGTGGGAAAAGCTCACGAACTAACGCTTATATCTAATTGTGCTTGACAAAAACAGTAACTTTGTAATATTTGCCCCTTGTATCCCTTATTCCGTTGGGTTTTCTTTTATTTTAACTTTTCTTATTAGCATTCCCTGAGACCTCTTTCGGGTCCTCCTGTTTTGGGTCAACTGATCGATGTTTTGAAATAGCAAATCTATCATTTGAATCTCATTATTTAGTTTGTCAGTGATTTTTCAATCTTATTGGTCATCTTTTTGTCTTATGATTTTACCCTATAAAATCGCCGCCCACTTTGTATGGCATTTTACATTTCACTCCGATGAAAGACCTTTGTTCGAAACGTCGCCAGTTCTGCGAACATATATTTTCGCCAGTTTCTTAACCCCTTTGGTCTCAAATTTTTATTTGATCCAATTATCATTCGATATGTTTTTTTCTTTTCTTTAATTGGTCGAGATCCCGCCTCGTGACATGCCAATAACTGCCTACAAATAATGGTTTACTCACGCGCACTACTGGTAAACGTTGTGTTGCTGTAAATAATATTCTGCTCATGCGTATTATTCCCTGCCTTCGTTAACATGGCTCGATTTGCCGAGTTTCTCGGAAGAGGACTCGACCTTATTACTTCACCATTTTCACTTAAAATTCGTCGTGAGTCACATCAAATTCGTAATAGGTCAAATCAAATTCGTAATAGGCCAAATCAAATTCGTAATAGATCAAATCATATTCGTAATAGGTCAAATCAAATTCGTAATAGATCAAATCATATTCGTAATAGGTCAAATCAAATTCGTAATAGGTCAAATCAAATTCGTAATAGGTCAAATCAAACGCTACTCTGGTTTGTAAATATTATGAACGTAATTTAAAGAAATTACAGTTCACGACCCAACGTTTCGACACT
>JBAHVQ010000302.1:70769-83142 GCA_036872915.1 Nanipora kamurai | reverse complement strand
TAGTAGTAGTAGTAGTAGTAGTGGTAGTGGTAGTGGTAGTGGTAGTGGTAGTGGTAGTGGTAGTGGTAGTGGTAGTGGTAGTGGTAGTAGTAGTCGATCAGTTAACCGAAAAGTGGGTGGACCCGGCAGAGACCCCATGGGAATGGTAATAAGCAACAGGTTAAAACAAAAAAAAACCCTAAGGGAGTAAGAGATACAAGCCAATGCTTTTTATGCTACAAAAAAACATTAAAAACTCTTTACAAACGACTAATTCACAAATTCGAACGTACGAACAATCAACAGACTTAACACTTCGACAAACTGATCCTTAATGCCCACACAACCACAACCAGTGCTTTTCACAACCACCCACCCACCTCTATGACTCACGAACCAGATACAGATATAGTCGAACCTGACATTTACTCTCCACTTGACTCTGAAGATGACCGCCGCTAAGGCCGACAAAACTTTAGTCACTTCCATGAACAGTCTTTCTCAAGACTACAGTAATCTGGACGATCAACTTCCACAAACATGTAACGATTCTCCTAGGTTTAAACCATTTACTTTATTTACGGTCTTGTTGCTTCAAAATCGTACAATTGCGTTCTAGAGGTTCTCAAAAACGTATAAATAATTAATGAGGAAAACAAAGAATAAAAAACAGATATAGCCGTAACGTGTCATTAAATGCGATAAAGACACGCTCGTTTTTTTCGTCCAATTTTCTCGGCATACAAAACATCAATTGTCAAACTTTCTTCATCAATTACCGTTTAAAAGAAGGTCGTTTTCGAACCCATTTAAAAAACCCGGCGTGACACGTGTTTTATCGGACCTAAAACGCTCGGCTTCACCTAGTATTTTATATCTGATAAAATACTCCTGCTATAAAAATTGACAGACATCTAGAGTTCTAAATCCCGCAAAGTCACACCCCTGGCCCTGTGGAGTTACTGTTTTCAAATCTGTCGAAATCCTCCGAGAAACACTTTGCGGGAAGGGGAACTAAGTTGTCTTGGTGGATTCCTGGTAATACCAGTGCAGAAGAAAACAGTCATTAGAAAATCTCAAAACCAACCATCACTCGGTCTGTCATCCTCACCTGTCGTTCCCGTAGGATGCTGGTAGCTGTTTACCGCTTAAAGGTTCACTATCCGAAAAGAGACTACGGAATATATGTTACACCTTTTGTCCTCCATTAACCGCAATAAAACTTTCACTTAAATAATAGTTAATTCACTAACGCAAACGTTTATTCACTTCCATAAAATGCACATTTGTCAATTTGTCGTTAGCTCTCGCTTGTTAATGATATTTACATATAGTATGTTTTGGAGAAAGGGAATTTCAAGGAAACATCACTGAAGTCAGGGACCTTCAAAAGAAGAGGAGCTTTGTACTGTATAGCAGCTTACTTTACCTCAGAATTAAAGGATTGAAAAGCAAATTACAAAAGCCAAGAGGAGATCAGCATCCAGAATGAGAACAAGCTAGGAATTTTGATGTTTTGAGCAAACGAGTTTCAGTGGACTCTAACCTATATGGTTGTTACCCCTTAAGCAAGTGTCATGAACTTAAATATAACAAATTGTTGCTTGCAACTTCATTTAGTTTAGGCTTGGTTTGCAGGTCTGCAAAAATTAAACTGTGGTGGAAAGAGTGTTCACACATGATCCTTCAAAATTTTGAAAAGAATCTGCATTCAAATTCATCATGAAAGAATCTGTCCCCCCTTGGACCTCTGTAACCCCAATGTGTAAGAACTAAAGGCACGTCCTTGGAATTTGAATATTTTGAGAATGTAAAAGCAAAATAGTGCATTTTGTTTATAATTATAGTAAAGTTGCTGAAATGTTTAAAATTAAATATATATCCTAATCATTATTACTGTCACTTCCACTTATATGCAAATTACTTTTGCAGCCAACTTGATTTTTTCATAAGTGGATTCTGCATATACATGTGGCTTTGAAACTTTTCTTTATAATTAAATGACTTTAGTGTGAAACTTTGAAATTGTCTGTTGCATTTAGAAAACTTTAGCATATGAATGATTTGCATAACAAGCAGCTTAAAAAACCCAGATTTTGTTAAGGTTTGGGATTTCAATAAACTTAACTTGCATATAAGGGACTTCTGCATTCAAGCAACTTGCCAATAAGCAACTTTACTGGTACCCAGTAAATCTCTAGTTTAAGCACAACAAAGTCAAATTGATAAAATCAATAATTAATGAGGTCAAAATTGTCTGACGATGAAGTCCCCCCCAGGATCGTAGTTTCTGCAACAAAATGTCAGAGTATTGAAAAATAACTTCTGCCAGGATTGAAAACTACGTTGACATAGTTAGACAACTAAAAAAGTTGACAACCTGAAACACACAGCCATAAGCACAATGCACATCATTAAAAGTTAAGTCAACCATGCTTTTATATTGCTAGCTCAAATAAGATGTGAATGTTCCACTATATAAGGACCATTACATATGATATCAGAATCTCTTTGAATAAGAGTTAAGTAACTGAAATAATATATCTCAAATGAGATGACCTTATATCCTGAAGTGTAAACCATACAATCAATTTGTAAGAAGTATGTTGTCCACTAACCTAAATGCAATGGTATGAATAAACATTGAGAATTTTCAGTTTAACAGAGCATAGCTTCAATACTTGAAGTGTTATTCCAACTGAGAAGTTTCAAAAATATCTCCTAACAAATGAGGAGCACATACAACTCCTAAAGCCCCTACAATTTCACTTTAAGGGCCTTCACTTGAAACATCAGGTTTTTTATGCCTGAGTTCCAGCAGTTTCCCAGCCCTTATGATTTACATTATTTTTTAAACAACAAGAGGAGTGTTATCCCTTCTACTTCCTCTTTAGTTGAAGCCTTGTCTTGGAACCACAATGCCTGTGCATACAACAATTAAGGATATGCAAATATACTCTGCTATACATTGATTGGGAAGGTGACATAATGATTCACACTATGGTAATATTTTTGACTGAATTACTGTATATAGGATGCCAAATGAACATGACACATTTCTGTTCCCATGGAAATATTGTGTGCATAATAATTGTTCACTTAAATCCTACAATCTTTTTTTATACAGTGTGTATAAAAAAAGATTACCCAATTAAAAACTATGATTATTCTCTGGAAATTACTTTTTCCACAAAAGGTTGTAAAGGACATCACTGAAGTGTGAATTGAGTGGCACACGGTCTAGCAACGAACATTAATGATCGATTTATACAACTGTTGTGGATTTGGATCTTCAAAACTGACGAAAAGGAGGTTTAAATGAAAGACTAAGTTAGTGTAATTTGTAAGAATCACGTGAAGTTGGTGTCACCCGCACATTGGTACAAAATTTATTTCGGACCTTACTAAGTTATATTACATGTAAAATTGTATGATAAACTAAGGCCACCTTTAAACACACGGAGGGCTGCTAGATTTTGGGGACCAGGTATTTTAATAAACTTACAACATCGCAAGAAGATTTGAACAACAGTGGACAGCACACTAATTCAAGTTAAGGTCCCTGAAATAGTAAGTACACTAAAGTAATTACCTCCTAAAATTTGCTTAAATATTTCATAAGTGATGTTGCTTTAATATATAACCGTATTCAGTGCAAACTTTTTCAACATTTGACTTGGGCAGTGTTGAAAGAATAGATATAAAGGTTAAATTAAAAGATACCTTTTGCGGTCAAAACACTAGACGTCCAACAGACTAGAACTTTTATAAAACATGATCGCCAACTGAGTAAAATTTCCCCATCCGGAAGTATTCCATTTGTGGCGGAGGTAGCTCATTGTGTTCAATATCCAACAGATTATTTTAAACAATTAAGGCTCTCGTAATTCTTTATATGTTGATTTATTGTTAGCTTTTCACATGGAGTGCAAGTGGCGTAGTTTGGATTAAGTACAAAGCTGTCAGCACTTCCACTTATTAATAAAATGTTTGCTTACCATTTCTTAAATATCTCGCACTTTAACAATAGCAGGAACCTTCAGCGGATAACGGTAAGAACTACGAATTCCAAGAGACAGACACACTTGCCTCTTCAAGTCACATAGTAACAACACCACATCTAGCTCACAAAAATCACTGATCCATCAGGTGGTCACCTTAATCCTTATTTATAGCATTCCTTAGCACACACGCGTGACACGTGAATGTTCCCGCAATATAAGCCAGTATCCGCTACAAAGTTAATGATTATTAGTGGGTAGAGGAAGGAAGGATTATGATTGGAGTGAAGGTTCTACTTCAGATCTAGGAATAGTTTAGAACTTCAGGCTTAGAGTTATGATTAGGGTCAGACCTGCACAAACTAAGCAGCAAACTAAGTGAACTTTGACACTGAAGAGGCCACATGGCCGGGTGCTAAGAGTCTTGACCTTCCGCTTTTTTTCAGAAATATGGTAAGCTTTATTAGATATGGTCAACTAGTTGGCTGGAAGAGCAGGAACATCTTTTCATTTGGGCTACTAGTAAATTTCATTTACCTGGAACAGGCTAAATTAATAAAATAAGCTCTAAGAATAAATGTTAGGAACATTTAAGAGACTATTAACCTAAGAAGCTTTCAAGACCTTGCTGTGTTTATGACCAATATGAACCTAACCCCACCCCTTTTTTCTACACTGGCTATTCTGCTGCCATTGAGTGACTTTGGCTGCATTGCCTCTTACCATGGAGGTCGGTTAGTACTTGGATCGGTGGGACCTTGAAATACCCAATACTGATTTCAGAGCTTGGGCCTCATGTGAGTAGAATTGTTGGTTCTCTCCTGTGCTGAGGCTTTTTCTTCAAGTTCTCCAGTTTTCTTCCCTCCGCAAAATCAACTGTAGCTAAACTGTGAGTGCCTGGCTCGGAAGATTGGAGCAACCACTTTGTGCGCTATAGATGATAAACAAATTCCCTTTATTTCAATTCCTGTGTATTAAATTTACTCAAGGCGCTGGTTTTTATTTTCTTTATTTACAAACATTGCAGTGAACGATAAAATATAAACTAGTAAAAGAAGTCAAATCAGAAAGGTAAAAAGCTTTCAGGTTTGGGGGTGCTCTCCGCGACCAAGGGGTACGCGCGTGTTCCTCGCACACAGTCCCGCACATTCCCCTCGTTGATCGATGAGTAATTATTTACAAACAGATCGTATCGATCAACATTAACTAAACTCACTATCATTTCAATCAATTCCGTCTGCTATCCACTACCTTCCTCTTGTTTCGGTTTTGATGGCAGTGGCTCTTCGTGGTCTCACGTGTCTAGCAAGATATTGCCTTGCAGAGCAGTCTTGTTCTAGTTCAACAATCCTTTCGTGACTTCCGTCCTTGCTGTTTGAGCAACTGATTTCGAGGGGATACAACTTTTGAAGTGGTCGCCGGGCGGTAGTTGGCTTTAGTTGGCCCTCCCTTACGATTATTTCCATCAATGGATGTTTGCCACTCAGCAAGATAGGATGCTTCGTATCCTAAGGAACATTCGCCCTGGTGATTCTTCCTCTGCAACGGAGAATTCCCAGTTCATCACGATACAATCCGAATTGGTTTGCCCAGGACGCAAACTTGGGGTTATGATGGATGGTTGTTTGTGCTGCTTTCAACCAGAGTATTTCAGATTCTCGAAGGTTCTCGTCTCTAATCCTTAAGGATATTTGTTTCGTCTGCCTGCTAACCCTGTGTTTCAAGAGTTTCACGGACATGACGACAGTGGCGGTTACTCTCAGCAGTCTTTGGAAGTAGTTGAACCTTGACAAGTCGATAATGGTTCGAATGTCCTTCTCGGTATCGGTGCCTGCAAGGGCTGCAGTAACAGAATTCATGATCATGTCACGTTCTTCCTTCCTCATTTCTTTATGGCACTCATCTGGCATAGGGCTGTCTCCTGTTTGCTCGTTGCATTCGCTTGATTGCGTCAACCATTCAAGGCCCGTTAAACCATTGTTTGCAGCCATTTAATTGAGACGGTGAAAGCATAGTGAGGTCCTCGGGATGGTATGTCTGCAGGGTTGCAGTTACCGGGACAATGACTCCAAAATTCTGTTGGTACGAGAGTTCTGATTTAGATGACGCGATTCTGTACGAATTGTTTCCATTTACTTTGTTCGTTTCTTATCCAATACAAGGCGACTTTAGAGTCTGTCCGACATCTCGGGCTATCGAGCACCATTGTAGGTTTCAACGTATGTTGCACATTTCTGATTAACCTTGAGAGAATTACAGCAGATAAGAGTTGAAGTCTGGGCATGGTTTGTCTCTCATCGATTGGTGGATACACGTGCCTTTGACGCGACGATCCTGACAAAGATTCCATTTGTTGTTATTATCTTGAGATAAACCACAACTGCATATGCGCAAGATGATGCATCACAGAATCCTACCAGGCGCGAAGACATCACATGTTCCTCGATTCCTGTGAAATAGTACCTCGGTACCTTGGGGTATGGCGTGACACCCACCTAGGCGGTAGGTCACGAAGGAACAGTGAGACATTCCTTGTCCATTTAACCACAGTCTTGGGGTGGCGCCTTGGACAAGTGCTAATAACTCCTTAGTCACCCAAACCAGGGATACGGTGAAGGCCACCGGCGGATCTGGCAAATTTCGACATAGATGGTGGATGAGCTACGACCTATAAGGACAACGGCTTGGGGCGGAAGATCCTTTGAGAAGGGAAATGGTGATTTCCTTAGTTCACCCTGAGGAAGGCAACGAGAAACCACCTCAATATTTTTCCCTAGTGTAGTTCCATGATTATGTACAGAAACCAGAACAAAGAGAACAACGTTACCGGGGTTGTACAAAGTGTTAACACCGCGTTCGGCAGGGGAGGAAGTGAGGCCTCGCAAGTAAGGACTTATATAAAGTGGCAGTCTGGAATGTGAGAACAATGGCAAGACCTGAGAAACTAGAAAATGCAAAGTAGTGAAGGGAAATGAAACGATACGGATTGAATCTTATAGGATTAACAGAGGTTAGATGGGAAGAAACAGGTGATTTCGTTAGTAATAATGTCAGAATGATATACTCAGGTGGCGATCAGGCTCAGAGAGGAGTAGCACTTCTATTAGATGAAAAACTGGGCAACGTGTTACGCGGATAGGGTATATAAATGATAGGATCTTAGTTGTACACCTAAAGAGAAATCCGGTGCATGTCAGGATGGTAGTAGTCTACATGCCAACAACAGATTACCCGGATGAAGATGTTGAGGAAATATATGAACAAATAGAATCATGTCTGGACAATTGCAAAGGAAAAGAATACACAATCTTAATGGGTGACTACAATCCTGTAGTTGGGGAAAGTCGAGAGGGCAGTACAGTAGGACCCTTCGGTCTTGGTGGACGAAACGCCAGAGGAGATATGTTAGTAAATTTCTGCACTCAAAATAATTTGTGTATAACGAACACATGGTTTGAATAGAATCTAAGGAAAAGATACACTTGGAAAGCACCAGGTGACATACGCAGGCAGCAGATTGACCACATCATGGTTAAACATAGATACAGAAATAGTGTAAAGAATGCTTGTTCACTACCTGGTGCAGACATCGATTCAGATCACAATCCAGTGATGATGAAAATTGCAATAAAATTAAAGAAGACCAAAAAAGCGAAGAAGGTTATCAACAGGAACAGAGATTTTGAAAAGTCCAGGAAAAATTGATTATATTGAAGGCGTGAATGACATGATAAGCGTAATACAACGAATAGAGTCAGTGTGCAAGACAGATCGGCATTGATAAAAGAAGCTATATTAGATAGTGCAAGAAAAAATATTGGAAGTAGTATCAGAAAAGCAAAAAAGCCATGGGTTACAGATGTTATGTTACAAAAGATGGAAGAACGAAGAAAATGGAAAAATATTGGGACAGCAGAAGGCAAAAAATGTTACAGAAAACTAAATACTGAACTAAGAAGGGAAACAGATAAAGCGAGAGAAGAATGGAGGACCAAACAATGTAAAGAAATAGAAGAGTTAGACAGTAAAGGGCAATTAGATAAGATGTACAGCAAAATGCGAGAACTCAGTGGTACAAATTTTGGTTGCTAATTTATACATGAATCAAACTGTTACAATAAGGATAAACAATGAAGAATCGGACCCAGGAATTTTTGGAAGGGGAGTAAGATATGGGAGTCTACTATCACCTTTATTGTTTAAGATATATGCGGAGGCCATGATGAAAGAAGCACTTGATGGATTAAGAGATAGTGTAAGAGTAAGTGGTCGTCTAGTCCAAGCTATCAGATATGCAGATGACCTAGCTATGACAGCTGATTCAAACAACGGGCTGCAAAATATCATGAATAATCTGGCCACCATAGCAGACAATTATAATATGAAGGTGCATGTGAAGAAAATAAAAGTAATGAGGATTGGAAGGGATAATGATAAGGTAGTAAACATCTAGGTGGACGAAAATCAACTCGAACAGGTCAATAAATTCAAGTACTTAGGTAGTATGTTGACAAGTCATGGATATAGCCAATCAGAACCCGTATAGCAATGGCAAAAAAACATAAAATACTGACGGTCAAAGCAGTAAATCGTCAACTGAGGAAGAGCTTAATTAAATCGTTTGTATGGAGCGTGTTAATATATGGTTCAGAGACGTGGACACTAAAAGTGGCAGATGTTAAGAGGCTGGAAGCCTGCGAAATGTGGATCTGGCGAAAAGTGGAAAAAAATTAACTAGATCTAGATGACGGGACTCAAACCTGCCATAAGGCAGAATAGCAGAATGAATGAGTACCTTGGTAGAATGAAAGAGTTAATCTTCTTCATTTCATTCACGAACTCCCGCCATCTTTCCTGCAGTTCTGGATTTAGTGTGGTATCCTAGTCCACGTGGCATTTACATAGCTCTTGGAAAAGCATCTTTAGTCACAGAATAGGAAATTAACAGAAGGTCACTCAAGGGTTCAAAGTGTCCTGGTTTTTCAGCGCGCATGCGTTAGGTAGCTCCGCCTTCCCAGTGAACCTCAGCCACATCAACAAGGAATGTAATGTGTAGAAATGTTTTTGTCTCAAACAAATTATATAGATGTACCATGAGGTGCACAAACTATTAAAAGTGTGGACAAATTCCCAACGCAGCCAGGTGAATAATCAGACATGGTTTTACGCTACTCTGGTTTAAAACATTTTGAACGCAGCTTACAAAACCGTTCATGACCCATCGTTTCGACACTCCTGTCTAGTGCCTCCATCAGGGGCAATTGATCTGAACATGAGGTACCTATTTATATCCTTAGAGAACCATTGATGACGCTATCTATTAATGAGATGCAAATAGGTATCCGGTAATAAACCACCATAGTCACGATTTGGAGCGGGGGCGCTATTGATGTGCCACGCCTCCAGATAACGTCTTTGATGGTAACGTGGATTGGTGGTAATAATTTTTGAATTTTCCCACACAATCATGTGATTGGTTAGACACGCGTGCTCCGACAATGCAGAATTTTCTTTTTTTGAGAGGAAAACTCATTTTTGATGCTTTTTTAAGCGCGTTCTAAACTGACGTTTAGTCTGTCCGATGTACTCCTGGTCACAGTCGTTACATGGAATGGAATAAACCAAGTCTTTTCTCTCATCCTTCACAACACGAACCTTAGGCTTTGCAAATATATGTCCCAATGTCAAGAATGGCTTTTGGGCAACTTTTACGTTGAAACTACCTAAGATTCTTTTAATAGGTTCCGTAATTCCTTGAATATACGGAACAATCGCAAAACCTATCATCGAATTCTCATTCTCAGTGTTTGTGCGTGATGGTCTAACTGGTTTTAAGCAGTTTTTTAAGAGATCGTTAGGATAGCTTTTAGCCTTCAAAACATCGAATACATGTTTTCGCTCTCTTTCCTTAGCATCGACACTAATTGGTATACCTTCAGCTCACAAAAACAAAGTTCTCGAGACGGACTTCTTACGGCATGTAGGATGGTCAGGGCTAAAGGAGAGGTACTTCTCAGTGTGAGTTGGTTTTCGATACCACAGGGCGAAAAAACCCAGCTTTGCATAAATTTGACCCGTTGAAAATTTCTTGGCAAATTTACTGCATGTTAAATTTGCATTTAGTTTGCCATGGTTGCAATTCCAAATTTCCATCACTACGGGTTTGAAACATATTTACACACGAGTTTGCGACGCTGCAAACTTGATAAACGATTTTGCACGGGTTTTGCTACCAAGCAAATTTGATGCAATTACGTTATTTGAAACTTTACAGTAGGTGCAAATGTTTCGCAAATACGGTATTTGCAGCTTTACATTAGTTGCAAATGTGGCAAACAAAGTCTTTGCAATAACTTTGCATCGTTGCAAAATTCGTCCTGTGTACAGTCCAGTTCCCAACTTTCCATGGTCTGTTCTTTCGACAACACAATCCAAGAACAGCAGGCAGTTATTCGTTTCGAGTTCTATTGCGAGTTGCATCGATGGTTCGATGGAATTTAGATGGTGCAAAATAATTTCCACTTTGTTTCGGGATATCGCAGATATGACATCATCAACATATCATGTCCAGAACTGGTGCGGTGACCAATGCTCTTTGTTCAAGATCTACCATTACCACGTTGGCAATGACAGCCGAAACGCGAGATCCCATGGCTGTACCGAAGACCTGTTGGCAATAGGACCCGTCAAAACAAAACTGGTTGTGTTAAGAGAAAATGTCAGGGGTTCAATCAAATCCTCGGTAGTTTTGTAAGCTACGTTTTGAGCCAGAGTAGCATAAAATCATGTCTAATTAAAAGTGTGTTTAAATTAACCATACTTTTGCTAAATGATTCATACAGTACATCTATTTGACAGAAATGGGTTTACTATACAATGGAGTATTACTGTGCACATACTGTACAGTACATGAATCCATAACAGAGAACTGTAAGATTTCACAATATCTTTCTGTTACTGTTTCATTGACGACATGCAAAAGTTTTATCTTTTTTCAAAGTTGATTTATTTTCCAGTGGCATAATCTTAATTGAACAGGCCAACGCGCATCTGCATGGGCATAAACTTTGAGCGACATCAGTCTTTTTATAGATATTTTTAATTTGCATTACAGTGTTCATCTGACAATACCGATTTTATTCTATACACAAGCTGGGCAGCTTCACATTGATTCTTAAAAAAGAGAACTACATTTTAACCGTTTGCCTTTTAACAGCTCTTTTAACAGTTGTCAGAGGTTTGACTTACAACAGAGACATACTGTAGGGGTCAATCCAGTATATCCTTGACCTTTGTGCCCATTCGCATGCTTCTAAAGCAAAAGAATATTGAACTGAGGACACAATAATTGTCGTAACTGTTATTTTGAAACTCATTATGAAACTCATGACATTATTCACAAAATTGCCTGAACGACCACCTGCCATAAGCGACCATTTTTACGTGGCAACAGGGGTGGTCATAAAACTCAGATTATACTGCATATCGTAAACCGGGCACAGAATTGACCTGATTTACATAAATTCTATCTCTGGTAAACCTGGTTATAGAGATTAGTTTGTACTTTTAAGAACGATACAACATTCACAGTACAGTGGAACCTCTAATATCGGACACCTCTGCACAGCGGACACCTTCATACAACGGACACTGAAGTGGAGAACAAATTTTTTTACTATTTTTCTCACAAAAAACCTTCTGTACAGCGGACGCCTCCTGACAACGGACACTT
Organism: Nanipora kamurai; assembly: GCA_036872915.1. NCBI lineage: Eukaryota > Metazoa > Cnidaria > Anthozoa > Scleralcyonacea > Helioporidae > Nanipora > Nanipora kamurai. The sequence goes on along the minus strand of JBAHVQ010000302.1, from coordinate 71,430 downwards.
TTTCTGGGTCAAAGCGTTATAAAACCCTTATAAAAAATTCTCTACACAGCGGACACCTCCACGCAAGACTGCTTTCCGTGTTCCACTTTCCAATGCAAAGCACGAGTGTTAAACACGCGTGTACTGTTCACGTGGTGTGCAAAACATACAAGAGTTTGGGCTTTGAACTAATGTATTTTTCCAAGGAGAAACATGAAAATGAAAAAGAGATCCTCTTGACGATGTTTACAAGAAAGAAGGACAATCTTAAGCAGAAAAATAAGTAGAACAGGATAATCTTGGGCTTACAAATTTGTTAAGAAAAGTATCTGTATACCTGTAATGCATATTGTGTTAAACGATTAAATATCCCAAACTTTTAAACCAAAAAAATTGCTCGTTATTCCTTAGAAAAATACAACAATTCAAAGTATACCATACCATGTATAAACATAAAACATTTCTATGGGGCGCCGAACCTGACAAAATGTATGACAGGTCCTCGGAAAAAGTATTACCCGTAAAAGGCTGATATATATATATACTGTGAAATGATAAATTCACATTAAACCTACACTGCTGAAGTCAACTGAAAAAGTTAACTCGAGCGGGTTTGAACTCGCACTTTCGGGAAGCCGGTCCGCCTCCAATCCCTGTAGACTCGATAGCTCAACAGGTAGAG
>JBAHVQ010000302.1:60371-70669 GCA_036872915.1 Nanipora kamurai | reverse complement strand
GTTTAAATGAAGTAATTCAAGTTTGTCATTTTGTCGTACTATTCCGCTCTACCCTGGTATCGAGCACTCTACTCATAGGATTCTGAACTTGCTACTCGTCTATATATTTGAATATTTGAAAAGCAGAGCAGTACCAAATAACACGAAAAAAACTTAAAATGTCTTGTGTCGCTAAACCGAGTTTCACGCAACTATGCGATCATCTGGCAACAGGTTAGTTACGAAGGCACACTCCCCTCGTTCACTCCCCTCGTTCACTCCCCCCTAGGAAGCGGAAGAGAAACAGTCTGCGATCAATCTACACTAAGGCCGTATGCGGCCAACAGATACGTAATTTGCTAGCGTCCTTTTCTTTAAATCTACCGACAACTACAAAAAAGTACGCTTAGTAAACTCGGGTTATGAACCGTTTTGTCGAAGTAGTCGATGACGTTAAGGAATTTTTTAAATTGATGACTTGAAACAAGAACAACTGGAAGCTTTGTACAACTTCGTTTGCAAGCGCAACGTTTTCGTTAACCAGCCAAGGGTGGATCTAGACTAGCTCAACTAGCTTCCAGAAACTAGTCAAGTTTTTGGAAAAAATGAAAAAGAATTATTTTTATTCTCAATTATTCAAAATGCTGAAATGATAGTATTTACACCGGAAGCATCATTTTAATCTTGCCCAAGCTGGAGCGCCTGAAATATGCTACATGGAGCGTGAATGCGTGTATATAACGTGTGCCATTGCCTGGAAATCTCTAGTTTCGTGTGGAAACAAGTTCACTCAATTAGAGTGAACTGGTCATAACTGTATTCTATTGGCTAAAACTTCCCAGGCAATTAGAGTGAACTAGTCAAAAATCCCTTCGATTGGCTAAACGGCCGTAATTCAATTAGAGTGAACTAGTCATGAACTAGTGGGACTCTATAAAAAAGACATGGCGTCGCGTGGACAATCAGTTTGTCGTAAGGAAGACTGTTCTCCCTTAGACACTGGTTTAGTTTATCAAACTACTGAACGGTTTTCAGCTCCTGAAAAGTTGCGTTTCATTCAAAATGTTTGGAAATCTGACCAACAGTTTGTTTTTCCACAAACGCTCGAGGCTCGTGGAAAACTGCGAAAGTTCAGACCAGAATGGCTAGTTCGTTTTCCTTCGTTGGTTTACTCGAAGTACCTTGACGGAATTTTCTGCCCACTGTCTCTTTGTTTTGGAATGGAGTGTGGGAAGAATAGCTGTAAACTTGATAAATTATTCAGATCGCCCCTTACGTTCTGGATGACTGCCTGCATAAGATTCCAAAGTCATTCACTCGGGACGTTTGAGACTCATGGATTCTCTGTCATAGCGATGACCAGCAGATGGACCAGCTAATGCAAGCAAGAATCAATGAAAATCGCAAGAAGATTAAGTCTATAATCAAGACGGTCATATTCTGGGGGAAAAATAATATTCCGCAGAGGGGGAACTTTCAAGCTCTTCTTCAATTTCGAATTGATGGTGATACGAAACTGAAAGAACACCTAGCAAGTGCTCCGAGGAATGCAACATACCGTTTCAAGACTATCCAAAATGAGCTCATAGCTACCGCTGGTGCTTATTAACCTTTTTAGCTGCCATTTTAGTGCTGGAATAAGATGACTTTGAAGTTATTAACCTTCCTACCTGCCATTTTACTGCTGGACTAAGATGATTTTGGACTTATTAACCTTCCTACCTGCCGTTGTACTACTGGACTGAAATAATTTTGAACTTAATAACCTTCCTGCCAGCCATTTACATGTAGCTGCTGAACTGAGATGATTTTGATTTTATTAACCTTCCTACCTGCCATTTTACTGCTGAACCGAGATGATTTTGAGCTTATTAAGTTTCCTACCTGTGTTTCTACGGCTGGACTCAGATGATTTTGAACTTATTAACCTTCCTACCTGTCATTGTACTACTGGACTGAGATGATTTTGAACTTGGTTACCTTCCTATCTGCCATTCTACTACTGCACTGAGATGACTGTGAACTTATTAACCTTCCTACAGTACTGTACATCTCATTTAGCTGCAGGACCAAGATGATTCTGAACTCATTAACCTTCATACATGTCATTCTATAGTTGGGCTGAGATTTAATTGTGAATTTTAATATTCTGCTGTCATGATGTTGGCTTCATGGAAATTTGATGTCTTCAAGGACGTATCTGATAAGTTTTTTAAGGAAAACTAATTTCTCAAATATTCACATTGAGCAAAGTCAATTTAAACTATTCAGACAGAGTATATTAAAACATCAACTGCAGTTATAAGGTAGGTAAGAAATTGCTGTAGGAGACAGGTACTTTTTGTACGGTAATCTATCCTGATGATGACCGATGAGATATTACCATTTATTTCATAAACTCTATTGTGGTACAGAGTTTTCGGCTACTGAGATAAATCGTATTCAAATACACGTAAGAATGTGACGAGTAGTGGTTTCAACTAGTTAATATTTTTGGTGGCATTTGACCCTTCAATCACATTTTATTTTGTGCTCTTTTAGATGAGGTTTTCGTTCGGTTTTCTCCTGTTTGTTCATACTGTTGCCACACACGAATTTTCCTCTTGTTTACTTATGTAGACTATTCCCATTACAATTTCGTGCTTGTTTATTTTCGGTAAAAATTGATCAGCAATTTCGATTGTACGTGTTATTGTTTATGAAATAAACAGAATAAAACATGAGCGCTTGGTGATATGGAATTTATCTTCTTGTGTTCACCGAGCGCTCATGTATTATTCTCTATATCGTGGTTTCCGCTTAGGCAGCACATATAACGAACATGCACCTTAGCTCACAGTCTGAGTCTTGGTAGCTCAATGGTTAGAGCGTCCCACCAATTATCAGAAAATTGCGGGTTAGATTCTCGTCTAGGGCTCAGAAATCGTTTTTTCTGAAATAATGAGCTTGACGAACGTACTCTAGTAGCCACGATTATTACTGACCTATACGGGAAAAGATCGCTGTCTGCTTTCCGAAAGTTGCCATAACAACTACTAAGTTACATCAGCAATACGTGATCAGTTACGGTTGGCAACCCAACACACAAGATTTTAGTTTAAAAGATCAATAGACTTGACTGTTCTTTCAGACTAGCCGAAAAAGTTTCTTAACAATAGAAACAATCGTGAAACAAAACCTGTTGCATCAAAGAAATGTGAAACAGATATGAGCGAGTAGAGATATGTAGTTTGTGAAGTGCTCTTATTAAAAATGCTCTTATGTTTGGCTTTTCTGAATATAACAGCTGGGTAGTTTTCACAGAACGAACGAATTTAGACTTTTAGACACAGAACAGAACGAATTTAGAGTTAGATGCTTTTGAATGGTAGCGAGTTTATTCAAATTTGTTCATCAGATTGTTGGTTGAGATGAGTGAAAATGATAGGGGACAATGAAATGCGGAAAATGACAATGAGTGGTCAAAGTGACTACTTACATAGAAGAAGTAGGTAGAAAACAACCATCAACAACGATCAACCGTCCAACCGCAACTCCTCCAGTCATGAAGTGCTCTGATGGTAAAGGCTACAAAAAAAATTATACAAATGATGACTGGAAAAGTTTAACTCCTACCTGTTCGAATGCACACTTTATTCGAAAACTTTTTACATTGGCTAACGCAACGATTTTAACAGAAAATGACAGGATGTTTGAATTTAATTGTTGACATAATACGAGCTCCAGACCAAGTGCACATACATGACCAGTCAAATATGCTTTCTTAGTAGAGACAAACTAGTAGACAATTTTAAGCTGTACTTTCTGACTTGCTGACCTACTAATGCTGTAATAGTGATTGACCACTAGTAGCGAAACCAACCAATTCGAATCAAAACAATGACCAAAATCTCTCGTTTTTCTGAAATTTCGGATGAATTTTTAGAAACTTCATTATCTGAGAAATATGGAATGGAGATTTTCATTGGTAAAAATTAAGTCGTACAAATTTTGTAATTCAAACTATACTTCACGACCTTTCAGGTAACAAAATGTTTCGCTATGCAAACGACCGCGAATATTTAATTTCAGAATGGTTTGCAAGTCAACATCTAAAAAATCTACTCCAGTAAGAGATGTCAAGACAGCTTTTTCACTGTTTCAGTTTTTGTTATGTTGCTGCAAAACGTATGAAAGGAAACCAATTCAGTTCGCGTGATATGGCGTGTAACCCGTGTAATATGACCAACAAACTAAAATGAAGAACTTACGTATTTTTCTTTCTTTATATCAATATTTATTGTCGGAACAATTGGTTTCTACTAAAACAATTAGACAACTCGGCTTCGTCGTCTATAAGCTGATAGTTAACTCGGGCTTCGCCTTTATTGACTATTAACCCATATATAGTCACAGAGTAACTGTTAATTAGACCTAAATAACCTGCCATTGGTCTCGGTTGGCTTTGACGGGATGGCTTTCCAACTAAGAATATTTACACGAACCCTAATATCAAGTTAAAATATCTATGGCGAACCAGGTAAAGGTCGAAACTTTAAGCCCCTCCACTTTCCTCCAAGAAGACATTAAGTCTTTCTTACGCACTTCCAATCCAATCAATGCCCTATTTTTAAACTGGTGTACCTTCTGCAGCATAAAATTTTGAATCAATCATCAGACTGCATTAGAAATTGAAAGCAAAGAAGCAAAAGTGAGAAATATACGTTTTATTAGCCCTAGAGCAGACGTATGTCGTCAACGTTTACGAGCCGGACTCGTATCTTTATTGTATGATTGCGTTCTTCCCCGGAAAATGAATAGCCGCTCATTAGATTCCCTTGACGGAGATGTGTTTAAATTTCACTCTTTGGTTGAATAGCTTATCCATAAATAATAGGCATAGTGCATTCCAAATAATATGTATACGTACTAGTATGGTTTCGAGTGCAATTTGGAAAAAACGTGTACGAGAGGGTTTTTCAAAGACCGTCAAAATAGCACGCAGTTATTTGTTTCAAACGCAAATCTACTTGAATTTTTACGGTTTTTGATTAGGTGACTGGCTGAAGAAATTTGCATTGTAGCTATTTCCATAAAATTGCACTGCTCTTAGTCAATCAGAATCAAGAAATTTTTTGATGTATATTATTAATAGGAAAAAAAAATAGTTGCCTGACAGCAGTGCCAAAAAAGGTAATTCAACTGGTAATTTGACAAGCAGTTCTCGTCACTTACGCACGTCCCATTTTATATACATTGTTATCCAACAATTCCACTGCTTATTAGCATTGTAACCAAGCTTATCGGATTAATTAGGGTTACGGCTAGGATGTAGGTAAACGTAAGTTATTACATTACCGAAACGTTGTACCCAATAACTTTATTTGGTCACAACTTGCGGATCGGCTTTTTTTAAAGTATGTTGTCAACAGATATTAAAGACTTTAAGGTTGACGTTTACCTCAAATTGCAAACTTCGGCATGAGATCAGCCGTTTGCCGTTGATGTTTAGGACAATTAGAATGTTGAGATTGAAGTAAACCAACCCCGAAAAGCTACCACTAGATAGACCATGTTAGATTTCTGCCCTCAGAAATTACACAATCTCTTCTATGTATTCTATTGTGAATAAAAAAGAGAAGCTATTCTCGCTAATAAAGAAATAAATAGATTTTATATAGCATAAATTGCAGCAGTTGTTTTGGTGCCGCCATATTGGATTTTCTTGTTGTACAACGTTTGTGCTTGAAACGAAGAAGAAACCAAAGCTGTTCCTTTATTGATCTTAAAATTTATAGCAAATCAAAGAAAGAGGCTTAAATTTGTATACATACAGCAGCATTCATACGTGAGATAACATAAATTTAAGGCAGGGAATTAAGGTAAATGAATTATGTGAGAACCTACCTCTAGACATCGAAAACGTGTAGAATTTACCTCAAACCGCACTTTGCGGTGGAATTAATTTAATTAATGTTAGTGAAGGAAATTTTTGAGTGTCAGGATGATATAGCATCATATTCGTGTTACTGAGTGTCAATGCCATATATTCCTGGAATTAATTTAGACTTGTGTGTTTTTCAAAGGGGCCAAATTGTGTTCCTCCTGCATCTCCTAATTTTAGACCATTTCAAAAACATACTCGGGCAAATTAAATTAAAATTGAACTCAAAACCCTTAGACTTATAGAAAGCGTAATGTTTCGATTGTTTCCCTAATAATAATTGGTAAGCTACTGCAAAGGCCGCGGAACGGAGTAGCACTGGAGGCATGTGCCCCCTAATAAATTGGTAAAAGAGACTTTTTTGTGGAATTAAAATGCCGTTTTACAGAATGGAAGAGCCTCTTTCCGGAATAAAATTACCCCTTTTAGCAGAAGCAAAACGACATTGTTGGAAAACATAAAAACCGTAAGGTGACAAATTTTAATCATAATTTTCTTAAAATTATGGAAGTGCCCTTTCTAGTTAGTGCCCTTCACTTCTAAAGAGCTTCCGCGGCCCCTAAGCTGCTGCGATATTTCAGGAATTTAGCAAAGATTAAGATTTTAATCAAAACAAACCTCAACTATTTTAGAATCTAAAAGTAAGAAAACTAGATGTACTTTTCTTTGTCAATAAATGGAAAGTATTAAAATTCATTTTCCTTGATTTTAGGTGCACTTTTAAAATTTCTTGTACTTCTCCAGGTCTGTGTGATAAAATTATCTCGGAGAAGTAAGCTCTTGGACCACCAGAAAGTATGGCATTCCTCTCACAGAATCCTTTACCGTTCCTGTTGTAATGGACCTCTAGTTCCCTCACTAATGGAATTTACGGATCGGTTTTCTTGGTTGTGGGCTCCAACCTTTCATATAACCTCCACCTAACAACCAGGGACACCACGACTTTGAATTGGCGGTTTCTTTAAAATTCTAAAATTTAGGTACTAGTTATTCATCGGCTTTTATAATTCTTTCCGGGGAACTTTTACTGTAATTCACATGCCCTCTTGCCTACCACCAACCAGGAATGACCCTCGTCAAAATCCTCTCTGACAGGATCTTTCGAATAAACAAGACCACTGTCGGTTTTAACGCTGATATAAACGTCGGGGGTATGAAGTAATACCGACTTGGTGGTAGGCCACAAAGGAATAGTGAGACATTCTTTCTCCGTTTAACCACAGTCTTGGGGTGGGACCTTGGAAAAGTGCTAATAACCCCTTAGTCCCCCAAACCAGGGATACGGTGAAGGCCAACGGCGGATCTGGCGAATTTCGGCAGTGATGGCGGATGAGCTACGACTTAAAAGGACAACGGCTTAGGGCGGAGGATCCTTGAGAAGGGAAATGGTGATTTCCTTAGTTCACCATGGGGAAGGCAACGGGAAACCACCTCAGTATTATTCCCTAGTATAGTTCCATGACTATGTACAGAAACCAGAATATAGAGAACAACGTCAACAGGGGTGCACAAAGTGTTAACACCGCGTTCGGCAGGGGAGGAAGTGAGGCCTCGCAGGTCGTCATCATGCGAAGTCCTCACAAGGACTTATATAAAGTGGCAGTCTGGAATGTGAGAACAATGGAAGACCTGAGAAGCTAGAAAATGCAAAAAGGGAAATGAAATGATACGGATTAAATCTTATGGGATTGACAGAGGTTAGATGGAAAGAAACAGGTGATTTCATTAGTAATGATGTCAGAGTGATATACTCAGGTGGCGATCAGAGAGGAGTGGCATTTCTATTAGATGAAAAAATTGTGCAAGGTATTACACGGACAGGGTATATAAATGATAGGGTCCTAGTTGCACACCTAAAGTGAAATCCGGTGAATGTCAGGATACTGGTAGTTTACAAGCCAACAACAGATTACCCGGATAAAGATGCTGAGGAAATACATATGAACAAATAGAATCATGCCTGGGCAATTGCAAATGAAAAGAATGCACAATCTTGATGGGTGACTGGAATGCTGTAGTTAGGGAAGGTAGAGAGGGCAGTACAGTAGGGCCCTTTGGTCCTGGTGGATGAAACGTCAGAGGAGATATGTTAGTAGATTTCTGCACTCGAAATAATTTATGTATAACAAACTCATAGTTTGAACACAATCTACGGAAAAGATATACTTGGAAAGCACCAGGTGACATACGCACGCAACAGATTGATTACATCATGGTCAAAAATAGATATAGAAATACTGTTATTATTATTTTATTATTAATCTTATTTGGATACGGTAATCCTTCAGTCTACGAATAGTCTGCTTTCCAAGGAGCCGTATAAATTAATACTCCATAAATATACAAAAGTTAAAAACCATATACAATAACATTAGATTAATCAATTAAAACTATTTACAAGAACTAAGAAAAATAAGTGAATAATTTGTATACACTTATATTATTATCAGTTCGTTAACTCGTGCTTCTGTCTCTGAATAGAGCCCGGAATCGATTTAAGGAAATATTGTTGTCTTTAAGATGTGGTGGCATATCATTCCACGTTCTGGTACCAGAATAACTCATGCTTTTTTTGAGAAAGTTCGTTTTAGGTTTTTCTAGTGCGTAATTCAATTTATTACTGCGTAAGTTGTATCCTTGTTGTATGCGACATTAAATATGTTGGAAATACTTTCTGGATATTCCCCTCTTCTTATTTTGTACATAAAGACAGCTTTGTTTTCCTCCCTTCTCTTCACCAATGGCATCCAGTTTAATTCTCTTATTATGCCAATAGATCTAACATCGCAAGGTTTGCCAGTAATGACTCTAGCTTGCAGCTCTATTTTGCATTTTTTGCAGTTTTTCAAGTAAATAATTACTGCGAGTATCCCAGATTAGGCTACAATAGTCAAAGTGTGGCAAAACAATTGCATTGTATATGGAAATCAAAGATTTTTGTGATACAAACTGTTTCATACGTCTAATCATACCTATTCCTTTAGATACCTTAGTAACAATGCTTTCTAGATGTGGTTTCCATTTTAGTTCATCATCGACGATAACTCCAAGTGTTTTAGTTTCTTTAATTCGTTTTATATTAGTATTCCCCAGTTCAACTTCGGGGTCGTTGCCAATGCTATTTAATCTCTGTCTAGATCCGATAATCATATATTCTGTTTTATCTTTATTCGAAGTTAATTTATTTGCTAACAACCGTTGGTGCATATGTTCTAAGTCTTCGTTTAATTTGGATTTTACATCGGAAATAGAGAAACCATTTGTCGTCAAATTTGTATCATCAGCGAACATACTCGCTCTAGGCCGACTCAGACAATTCGGTAAATCATTTATGTAAATAAAGAATAACAACGGCCCTAGGTTTGATCCTTGCGGTACACCACAACGACAGGTTTTATGTTTGGAAACTGCTCCATCCACGTTACACATTCGAATCCTATTTGTTAAATAAGAGTGAAACAAATGTAATGTGACTCCTCCTACTCCATACAATTTCAACTTTTTTAATAAGATTCTATGATCAACATAGTCAAATGCTTTCTTTAAATCCAGGAAGATAATACCATTCATAAGGCCTTTGTCCATATTCATATACCATTTGTTTGTTACTTTTAGTAAGGATGTCTAAGTCGAACTCTTTTTTCTAAATCCGGCTTATTCAGTCTTGTCGTTTCGATGAATTAACTCCGATTGTAAAGAATCTTGTTCACTACCTGGCGCGGGCATTGATTCAGATCATCCAGTGATGATGAAAATTGGTATAAGATTAAAGAAAACCGAAAAAGCAAAGAAGGTTATCAGCTGGAATACAGACATTTTGAAAGGTCCAGGAAAAATTATATATTGAAGGCGTGAACGACATGATAAGCGCTAATACGACAGAGTCAGTGTGCAAGATATATGGATATTGATAAAAGAAGCTATATTAGATAGTGCAAGAAAAAATATTGAAAGTATTATCAGAAAAGCAAAGAAACCATGGGTTACAGATGTTATGTTACAAAAGATGGAAGAACGAAGAAAATGGAAGAATATCAGGACAGCAGAAGGCAAAGAATCTTACAGAAAGCTAAATAATGAACTAAGAAGGGAAACAGATAAAGCGAGAGAAGAATGGTGGATCAAACAATGTGAAGAGATAGAAGAGTTAGACAAGAAAGGGCAATCAGAGAAGATGTATAGGAAAGTGCGAGAACTCAATGGTATGAAGAAAAGAACAGGTTATGGGCAAAAAGGCATTCAAAGTAGGAATGGACAGTTATTTACAGAGCCTAAGGACATAAGAACCCGATGGAAAGAATATGTAGAACAATTATGACGTTAGATGTTACTCCGAGTGACGAACCATACCGGACAAGTAGAGAAAACTCTACTTGGCCCGGCAGGGATTCGAACC
>JBAHVQ010000302.1:44603-58413 GCA_036872915.1 Nanipora kamurai | reverse complement strand
ACCTTTTCACGTAACACACTTTTTCACGTAACACACCTTTTTACGTAACACACCTTTTCACGTAACTCACCTTTTCATGTAATACATCTTTTCACGTAACACACCTTTTCATGTAACACCTTTTCACGTAACACACTTTTTCACGTAACACACCTTTTCACGTAACACACCTTTTTACGTAACACACCTTTTCATGTAACACACTTTTTCACGTAACACACCTTTTTACGTAACACACCTTTTCACGTAACTCACCTTTTCACGTAACACACCTTTTCACGTAACACACCTTTTCACGTAACACAACTTTTCACGTATCTCACCTTTTCACGTCACACTTTTTCACGTAACACACCTTTTCATGTAACACATCTTTTCACGTAACACACCTTTTCACGTAACACACCTTTTCACGTAACACACCTTTTTACCTATCACACCTTTTCACGTAACACACCTTTTCACGTAACACACCTTTTCACGTAACACACTTTTTCACGTAACACACCTTTTTACGTAACACACCTTTTTACGTAACACACCTTTTTACGTAACACACCTTTTCACGTAACACACTTTTTCACGTAACACACCTTTTTACGTAACACACCTTTTCACGTAACTCACCTTTTCACGTAACACACCTTTTCACGTAACACACCTTTTCACGTAACACAACTTTTCACGTATCTCACCTTTTCACGTCACACTTTTTCACGTAACACACCTTTTCATGTAACACATCTTTTCACGTAACACACCTTTTCACGTAACACACCTTTTCACGTAACACACCTTTTCACGTAACACAACTTTTCACGTATCTCACCTTTTCACGTCACACTTTTTCACGTAACACACCTTTTCATGTAACACATCTTTTCACGTAACACACCTTTTTACGTAACACACCTTTTCACGTAACACACCTTTTCACGTAGCTCACCTTTTCACGTCACACTTTTTCACGTAACACACCATTTCATGTAATACATCTTTTCACGTAACACACCTTTTCACGTAACACACCTTCTCAGGGACCCATTTTCAGATAACACACATTTTCAGAGTAATACACTTTTTCAAGTAATGCAAATTTTCATGTTACACACCTTTTCTGTGGAAATGAATAATTCAAGACCAATCTATGCTTTCTTTCACACACCTTAATTAGAGTTTTTAAGGTTGGCAAATAAGAAGATCGCCATTTAAAACGTGTGTTGCTAGTTGTGAACTGAATGCATGGCTGAAAAAACAGTTACAAAAGAGTGGCCATTATAATATAATTGTTATGACCGGCTGTCGGTTTAAAAGAGGAATTCGAAAATGCTATTTTACATGGGAAATTAACGAATTACGAAACCGTGTACAGAATTGACTATAATCGGATCAATCTTGCGAATTTTCATCCAATCAGTTAAAACCTACGTGACGTATGATTAAGTAGTATCAAAACAGCACTGTCTTCGCAGAGGTCCGCCTTCAAATCAACTAATCAGGATCTGCGAGATCTTCTTCTGCAGTTTCTGATCTGGGGCGGCATCAATCGAACTCGAATATTCATTTCCATGATTGCCACGGATGCGTATGTTATCGCCAACTAAATTGACTTTTTCTATAGCTAACTGAAGAAGGTAATGCTTTGGATCTCCGTCATTTCCACTCACGTTTATTATTATCCTTTATTAAATATAGGTTAAAGACATAGGTAGAGGTTTTTATTCAACAATTTTTCCAATATGTTTGGTCTTTTTTCATCTACGAGGCACGGGTCAAGACACATCACCAATCCCTTAGGTTTAGGTGGGTAAGTAGCTGAGTTGGTAGGCACGTAACCAATTGAGCAGGTAGTTGAAAGGAAGAAAGAAACAAAGAAAGAAAAAAGAAAGAAAGAAGGAAAGAAAGAAAATGAAAGACGAAAAAGAAGGAAAGGAAGGAAGAAGGAAAGAAAGGAAGATATGAAGAAAGAAGGAAAGAAATAAGAAAAGAAAGAAGGAAGGGTAAAAAAAAGTATTGTAGTGACGTCAGAAGAGCGACTTTCACATGCCTTTTCACAAAGATACTGGAATTAATTGCGACAAATGTTCTTCTGTATGTTGTCCAACATAAAAAAATTGTTCAAGAAAACGTATTATCGGAAATACGCTTGCGGAATAATCTCCTGATAGTGTAGAAACCACTTTAACGTTAAGATGAGCTATATCGACATTTGTTACAATACCGCCTGACCTAACCGCTTCATTTTCACTATGTGACTGCTAATTGCTAGCAAAGTGGGCAGAATTAGGGGGTTGTCGTGTATAAGTTGTAAAGTCACCGCCTAGAAACGAATATAGCTATCATCCTTGTGTATTATACATAGACAGCAACTCTTGCTGTTCTTCTCACAATACCCTTTACCCGATTACAGCATTTTGGAAGTTTTCTATGTTTTCTTTTAGAATGGATTTTGATCATATTGCAAATGTTTTCAACTATTAATTTTATTAAACGTTCTTTGTTGCTTGACCTTCCCTTTTTCTCGAGTTTTGTCTCGAGAATTATTAATCAGCCTAGTTTTGAAATTGTTTTGCAACATGAATCCTTGCAACGTTCGCTTTAGAGGTTGTTGGTTGAAATCTGTTCATTCTATTTCCTAAATTCAAGTTCATATTTATTAATCAGTAAAAATTTAGCTGTGCTAATTACCTCTCCAAACCTCTTTGACTTTAGTTAATCGAAGAACCTGCCTTAGCTGCAGAATTCTGGCCTGAGTTTAAAATATTTAACTGGCTGAATTCATTTCAAATTTGTTTTCGTAATATTTGTCATTTTACAATAGCTTTTTTTTCTTATTTTAAGAGAAAACAACCTATATATACCCAACATTCCATAGCTAGGTCACGAGTGAACATGCAAAGACCAATGCATCGTCAAAAAAACACCCGAAACGGAAGGCAAGATACAACAACGGAAAACATTCGACATACTGAAATGACTAGTCTTGAAAGTGGACGAAATGGTTAGTACAAGGCGGATGGAGGTGTATAGTTTTATCCAAGTTCTGTTTATCGATCAGCAGACAATAGCATGAAACCTCAAACTTATCTATCAGTGGACAAATTGCCTTCATAGTTGTACTTCCGCTTATTTGCTTTCGCCTACACACAACGATAATGAACTTGTACAGGACCCGACGTAGTTCAACTCAATTGAACGATTTTCAGCTTTGTTGATGTGACTCAAAATTATGTATGCTTTAATTCACAGTCGCCTAGTCACAGATTCGACTGCCGTTTAAGAGATTTGTATTTTTATTACATGTTTAGAATCGACAATAATATGCCTATTGAGAAACGACGTATTTGGAAGTAAAAGTCGATGGCTTTTATCGGCTGCCAAAAGCTCGAGCATCATTTCTTATCTTTCCCTTGTTTTTAAGTATGCATCAGAAATGCTTTCCATGATTTCTACAGGGTATCGCGCATAGAAGGTATATCGGACTTAGAGATAAACGACGTACCAAACACGATGATTTGTCCAGCACACTGTATTGTCTTATGTATAGCATTTTTTATATTTGGTGGTGAAAGGCCTATCTATCTATATTGCAAAATTAGAATTAACCGACGGCACTACTCGCATAAGAATGCAATTGGCTTCTCCCCATACCTGTTGATCCAAGTTATAGAAAGGTTTTGGAGGTAACACTTCAGGCCTCTTCAAGCATGAAAAGCATCATATTCACGACCTTGGAGGAATGTAATACTCCATTAGCTCTGTAAGTGTTCTGATTGCTATAGCCTTCCAAAGAAAACATCATAGTAGATCCATGGTTGGAATTTTGTGGTCGACCGTGCGGTATTTGTATTGAGTTATGTAATGAATAAGAAAGAGCAAAGTCCGGACAACGCAAAACCACACTAAATATTCATCGTCAAATACAGTACATTTGGAGCTTTACACGTCTCCCGGGCTACCACTTCTGATATAGTCCTGTTGCATTTGCAGTAAAAGTTGATGCGAAATACTTCTGACGAAGGTGAAAAACAACAGGCGTCCATGATTGCATTTATAGTGATTGACATATCTCGACAGAATCTCTCTTCTGGAATAAAAAAATATGCTGTAAAAAAGCTCTTGTTCAATTGATCAGTCGCACCTGCTCCCTTTACGCTACTCTTTGTAATTCGACAACAAATTATTCAGGCAATCGTTTCATAATTGTTCCCATATTTTATAAAAATGCCCCTGGATTTTCATTAAAAACGCGTCGCAATATCAATGTATTGGGTGGACCTTTTTCAGGAAGTTAAATTTTATTGATGAGAGAAAGGAACTTTTCATGAACGGCAACAAGCGAAGTTTGAAACTCTTTATAGAAACCTTAACTGCCTAGTATATACAAGCTCTTTGTAGGCATAGAAATAATAGTCTGTCTATATGTAAACCTTTTCATCAGCTGAATTAACATGAATTATCAGTGTTTGATAATAAAATATCTCATGTTAACGTTAAATTTATGGCTTATCCCGAGGAGAACAAGGAGCTGAATGATTGAAATGTTCTAGGTTTACCAGTCCAGTGCAGATGTAAAACTGAAATACTATGGAATCCTCATCTTAATAGTAATGGTGGAACTATTTTGTCCGTAATAGTAATTAGCTGAATAAATAGAAAGCCTGAAAGCAGCGAGACTGACAATACGGATGTTATTCCGTTTGTTTGTTGCTGCGACAAACTGTAATAATAGAAGGGTTTTAATGGTGTGACTAATGGCTTTGTCGTTGACAACTTGATGAAATAATAATGGCATAGTGGTGGCTGTATGCGAACTCAACTAAAATGTGACATTTCATTAGAAATACGTGGAGAATGATAAACATTGCTTTCTATGAACATTGAAAATTAATGCAACAAACTTGCGAATAAGTAACGCGTTAAATTAATTCAATTTCAGTTTTGACTCGCAAAACCTTGTGAAACTTCATCAGCATCTGGTTGTAAAAATGTTTTCTACAATTGTATAAGCATGACCACCATTAGAAACCCATTTACGTGTTTGGTTAGGGGAGGTTTGTTTTATCATAAAAGGAAATCAAATGGGCAGACATGATAAGTATTCTATATGGTCTTTATATCCTGTCAATCATGGATACTTGTGTAAACTTAGATTTCCTCTTATACACAGGAAACCTCACTTTTTCCTTAGCTTTCGGTTTATACCAGTGTTCGAACTGTGTTGTCAGTTTTTCTGTCACTGTTCCTCAGTCAGTTGTATCAGACGATTAGTAGAGATGGAAAGCTTTGTCCAGACCAGCTCTTCGGAAAGGATCCGTTCTTTTTTCATAAAAGACATTTTGGAGCATAAACGTAGTTCTACAGTATCTTCAGAGAGCTCTTTTCGAGGTTCTGTTGCGCAAGGGGTTCAACTAGCAAGCACTCTGAGGCCATACAGTGTCCAACACATTCTGACAGCGAATGGACAACGAGAAGAACCGGACACATGTATCTCAGGTTCGAAAAGCTGATACATATCCAGTATAATCTAAAATGAAATCGATGCTTGACAGATAAATCAGTTATGCCAGTCATCGTATGAAAAGTACCTCTTGGGAAGCTTTAGAGTTCTTGAAGAAATAACTATGAAACGTCCTTCACAACTTTGGCGAAAAACTGTTCAAAATTTCTTTTCACTAAAATGTATGACAGAAAGCCGAGACGACGTTTTCAGCATGCCAGAATCTATTTAGCCTTTTATTGCCCAAGTGTAGTCTGGCATTGAAGTCTTGTATGCATTTCATGTTCTGCGCAAGATTAGTAGTATGTTGCATATGATTGTTTATAGCTTAGAAGAGTTTAGTAATCTGAAAAGAAAAACAAGAATGTAGTGCAATCTGAAACGACATGACCAAGATTATGATCACAGCTCATTCTGTTGATTACAGATGCATTAAAAAAGCATGATAAGACTCGAAAATAGGCCTTACCTCAGGTTATAATGTGTGCACCAGAAGCCGTTTCACATTTTATTATCACTGCAGACATGGCTCTGAAACATGGCTATCTGTTGTAGCTCGTTTACTTATATGAGGAAGAAAAAGTACATTCAATGAATTTACTGACGTTGCCAGCAGTTTTTAATGTTCCTTAAATCAGAATTTCAAAATTCGTAATTTTGAGCATATCTTGCCCATCAGGCGAAGATGTTTGGCGCGGAAGATTATGCTAACTGCCTCTAGTTGTGGCTTTAGAATCGTATAAGTTTAAGCTTCCTTTGAAACTTCACTATTCTTCATGGGTCAGCTGACATTATGTTAAATCTGATTCTTTAAAAGCTGTCTTTCCAGACGAATATTGTATTAAACTATGATCACTAATATAACCATGAAACTAGACAGTTTCGTCTTAACTGTACTATATTCTACTACGAAAATGATAGCCATTCTTCATAACATTTAACTGTAAACAAACTACACGGTAGTATGTTCAGCTTAAATTTATTTGAAATTGAATGAGTTTTGGTGCCATTTTGCTTTATTGGATTTTCACTGGAGGTCCATTAGCTTCGACCTAAGCCAATTCATGAAAACCTGTTGAAATATCGATCCGGAGATATGTTATTTTTGTATCATGATACTGGAAAACATAAGCCATGTTAGTCTTTAGTTACAAATTATCTCAGTTAACATTTTGATGTGATGAAATGCAGAATAATGACCCTAAGTCGTCAAAGGTAAGTAAGCTGTTAAGAAAATTGATGGATTAATTAAAATTTCTTATTACTTATTTACAGTTTAGACTATTCTAACAACATAGAATCAATTTCCCGCATGTGTAGTTTAAAAAAATCACGGAAACATTGCATTAGCTTTTCTTTTCTTTCTTTCTTCTTTTTAATTTAGTAGTTCTAATTGGTGTGTAAACCTTCTGTCCTTTTAGGGTGTCATGAATTTTCAGCCGTTTATCCTTGTAAACCCATCACTAACCCGTTCTACCATCAATATTTGTACTCACTTTATCGACAGCATACGGCTTGGAGACACTCTTTCAAAGGTGAGTGTGTGACAATTTAAATAGCACAAAATTTCTGCTTTTCACTTAAGCCTACGGCCTACGTTATTGACAGTTAAGCTTTCCACCTAATACATATATTATTTTCTCTCTTGCGTGACTTGGAAAAAAGCAATCAAACTGTTATGTATTTCCTATTTCAGAATTGTCGTCAGGGTAATATAAAATCATATTTTCACAATTATCCTACACAGCTGAATTCAACTGAAGAAGCTAAGTTGAGTAGAGCAGGATTTGAACTTGTACCTTCGGATATTACCGGTCTGCGACTGTACCTGTTGAGCTAACGAGCGTACAGGGATTAGAGTCGACTTTAGCACTAAAGGATAATTGTGAAAATATCTGTTATATATGAGTCATCCATATTTTCTATTGTTACACATTTTATATTTATTCTTCCCTTTAATAAGACTATAGTCTTTGATTCTCATTCTCATTTTATTTCAGACGGTGTTACATATGTTGAGGCTCCAAACGCCATATATTCTCAACCAAAACAACGTAAACCACGCCGACCATGGACCCGAGCTGTATTTTCCAATCTCCAGCGAAAAGGACTGGAAAAACGCTTTCAGGTTCAGAAGTACTTGACAAAAGGTGATCGCCACCAGCTTGCCTCCATGCTTGGTCTTTCCGATAACCAAGTAAAAGTTTGGTTTCAGAATCGAAGAATGAAATGGAGACAGGAAGAACAAACCCACGAAGAACCGGCATCGGGTAAATCATCGGACTTCCAAACTTCGACTGTTAGTTCGAACAACGATGAGAGCGAAAAAGAATAGCTTTACACAATTTCGTTGATGTTATTTAACTTAGGCCACAACCGACTGTAATCAAACATTCGCTCGTGGTTTCATATGACATTTCAAGTTTTCAAAGTATTAGTTGACAGAGCTGTAACGAGGCTCTCCCAGAGTCACCGACGGAGATATTTCATTACATAATTGTAGCGTTATTGTATTAAGGCGCTACACCAAGGTGGTACTGTATATGACAAATATATGACAAATTTATGAGTGTTGATCCTCTAAAATTAAATTCGACGTACAGTAATATTCAGTGAAATAGATCAATGGCATATATATATATATATATATATATACGACTATCAAGTTGAGTAATGTTTAACTTCATCGGTTATTGACTGTAAATTATTAAGCCAGTTTTCATATCATACGTCAATCTGTATTATTTCCTCACGTTTTACTTGTACGAGTCAGTCAAACATATATTTGTGTCATCACACCATACTTTCTAACACACTTTATCAGTTTATAAAGAAATTGCAAAGTTGGCAATCTAGCGTTTTGAGCACAAGGCACAAGGCCCCTAAAATGGGGCTTTTAAGGTGATATCTCCAACAAATCAACCAACCTTCAAAGTGCAGGGCTACTGACAAGCACGGACCCCCTTCCATGTTCTGATAGTCCCCCTCCTTGATCCACCATTGTTCACCCTGCATATGTCGAAGACTTTGCAACTACTCTCCGTATGTTTACAACATCTGGTCGGTATAAAAGCGCAAATTTCCCTTTACATCCAGCTCATCTTTCTAATTTCTGCCTACACCACTGAGGCAAAATGCCGTCATTAATCATGCACTGCCTGTCATTGCACTATATGATCATAATGCAAATTGTACTGTTGTCATAACTATGTTGTTGCATTCAACGAAGTATAAATTGTTTGCCAATGTTGCAAAGATACGTCTTCAAATTCCGATGCGTGCTGGTGTGACTTTAAGTCGAGCTCTAAATGCTCTAGTTCCGAAAGAAGGTGAACTTCATCTTGTGCTACTTATTGCCACTATAAATGTTTCCGTTTTCTATCACACATCCGCGTACTTGATTGGCTTTGTTGTAGTACAATTTTAGACCCTGGTGCAATTTAACTTGCATTGGTACAATTGATTTTGCACTGGTGCAACTTTTTTTGCACCAGTTTTCTGGTGGAAAGCCTATTAATGAGTCGGATTAATGTACTAGGTAGCTAGGCGGTATATCCTGTTATCCAATTCATTAATAATCCATAAAGAAAAAACAAAAAAAAGTGAATACTTAATAAATAATGTAAATATGGGTCAGCATCGTCCAAATTTACAAGCACGTTTTCCTTCTAATTTCTTGGCTCAAATGCTTCGTATCCCTAAAATAGTTCGTAAATATACTCATCTAGATACATTCATTGGATAAGTAATATACAATGTTGGCATTCGAACTGTATGGGGATTTACTACGGTTCGCCTTGTAAATCCCCATATGGTTCGATCGCTCATATTGTAAATAGTACTTATTGGATAGTGTTCGTTTGAAGTCGGTAACAAAGATTATCTATTGCTAAATGAGAGAGGGGAACAATTCACTATTTGAAAATAAGTTCTTAATGCGCATATATCTTGCATGGGGCCATATTTTTACATGTATGTTGCAAAAGAAACCAAATCGTGTAAAATGTTAATGAGTTTCTTTAATTACATCGGCATCACACGTAATCTAATAGTTAATTCATAACTGGCTCTAACTAAATTTCCTGTGCCGCAGACTTTTGTTGCCCTCCTGCGTAATAACTGCCAGATAATCATTAACTGATTTGGAAAGGATAGCTGTGTCAATTTATTATTCAATCAAATTGGCGTCACCTTACTGCTTCACATATATTCGTAAGTCCTTGTTTACTATCTCACTGTCTTTGCTCTAATCCTCAACTAAGTCAGCGGGTGATTGTCAGAGCTTCAGGTTCTAAGATCTGCTGTACAAATCATCTCTGAATTGCTTCATTTACTCCGGTTTTATTTTACTTCCGATCAATTGTAACTCATTAAGATTACAAGATATTAGGGACACATAATTGGGAAAAATAAATTCGTTAGTTGTTTGAAAGGGAAGCATGCAGTTATTTGATTTACGATAAATTTCTAAAGCAATTGCATAGATTACGCAAAAACAAGATCCTGTACGATTCGTACATATCAAAGACGGTCCAATGTTTCAAAAATATAGAGTTTCGAAAGTTCCTATTAAATTGAACGTCTACAGTCAGCTACAAAACTTCATATCTTGGATAGTGCATACAAATGGTATAGAGGTGAATTTCTGTTCACTATAACATGAGGTTTACGGTGTCTAAAGCTGGTCCGACACTCTAAACACATTCGGAAATCACATAAAGTCAAATAGTTAAAATCAAAGCCGAAGCGACAAAACTACTCCAGTAAAAATCTTGAATTCCGTTGTTGAAAAGTCTTAGCATGATGCCATCCATAAGAAAATTTCACTTGCCATATCACATATGACAAATCTATGGAATTGGAACATTTTCACCAATTAAATTTTATTTTCTCGTATAAAATTAGAAAATTTTTGCGTATGAAGTATCAGCGATTCCCACGTGAAATGCTTAAGAAAATTTACAAGTGAAACCGTATGAACTAAAAATTCACTTATGAAAATTAATTTCAGATCAGACATTTTCACTTCAAGTATAGAATTGAAACACATTCAAATATTGAATACCTGATTTATCTGTGTAAATGTAAGGGATTCCTAATTCTGCCTTAAGAAGAAGTTTCTACTTTGCCATATGATTTAGGATATGATTTTATTACTATGATTTTGCCATATGCTTTTCTCATGAGTAAATTATCACGCATGTGCATACGATGGCCAATCGGATTTCGAAAGAGCCGTTTACCGCAGTGGTTTTTTTTCTGCGATTTTTCTCATCGTGAAGCATGCGATTGAGTGAATAACTCACGGAACCATTGCACCGTGGACAAATAGTTTAGTACAATTCTGTAAGTCATAGAAGAGAGACGGTGTTGAATTTCATAGATAAAATGTCGATATTCAGAACAAAGAGTATTTCTTTTCAATAGTTTATTTGTGGTAAAATTTTTGCTTGGATTTTCTTTGAGAACTGTTGCTGTTAGAGGATTTGAAGTCATACATTTTCAGCATCTGCCGGCAATGTTTACTTCGATGTCCCGCTGTCCTTTTTATTACAGCTCTCTCATTTGCCTAACTGCGTAATCGCATGCATCAATTGAGGAACCCTTCGGTAATCGAAATTGTTTCTCCAGAAAGAAGAAAAATAGTGAAGCTCTTATAACACAGCGTTTCATTTATGGGGCAGGTACATTTCCATTTCTACACGTATTGATTCAATCTTTTGTCTACCGCAATTACACGTACGTTTCTACTAAACACTTTGTAAAAGTACAGACTTTAAAGTCCCGTCGGCAAAGAAAGGGTACGTTAAAATCTTGGGTATAACTCATGACAACACAGGAATAAGATCAAATCTGTTAATGCCATGTCACTTTTGCAGAAGATAAAACAGTTTACAACAATTCCGTAAAAATGTTAAGATCTTAGGTGTTGGATCATCATCACATTTTCTCGTTCATGTCATCCTTCATGAGGAACTGGCTGGGAATTTTTTTATTATTTTGCCGGAGTTTCTTTCAATTGCGTGGTTTTAATATTTTGATTTTTTATCCTTTCAACAAGTACAGAAATATTTTCTCATATAAAACAACAAGGCATCGCATTACATGTCCATGCTTTGTGGAAGAAAGAAAATTGATTAGGTGTGCCTCAAGAGGTAAGGAAATGCAAACTTGGAGTTCAGGAAGATATAATCGACCTGATTCACCTACAACGCCGATTGCCCGCCACAAACATCCACAAGCTCTACAAAACACCTGCCAATATGTCATTACGAAGTGCGACATAGAGCAGGTATTATAAGCATAAAAAAATACATAATATTGCTCTCAGTTCAAAGAAAATGTTTTTCAAATTGTGTAACACTTCTTAATTTGAACATTTATAACACAAACACAGATTTATAGATCTACTAATTTAAAGAAAAAATCAGTACACAAAACCTCATGTTTATGAGTATCGTTGCGCTTGATTTGCAAGTGGGTTTTCGTTCTGCTTTGTAATTGGTCAGTTTAATGATGTTATGTTTATTAAACCGATCCAGAATTGTCTGACGCGTTCCCTTTGAGTAATTTAGAATAATGAAGAATGGTTTGGCAATTCTTCATCAACGGCACGTATTTTTCAGGCATTTACAATACGGGTATTCGTAAAGTAAAATTATTAACCTTTCTTTATTTTTAAGGTGTTCGGTTATGAAGAATTTGAGAGTCGATTATTTTCTATTCATCTCTGTTTTGATGAGATTAGCATCAGCGTCAAGGTAAGAAACCAGCCAACCGAAAATTTAGTACAGTGACACATTGCCATTTTGTCGCACTTAAATCGCTGACTTAGACAACTTAAATAATGACAAAATTTCCTGATTAAACAAGTCATTACAGTAGAAAGTTAAAGATACAAATATCTCTATCATCTGTTTGAAATAAAAATATTTTGTATATATTATGGTCATGGGCAGCTGTACTGAATGTCAAGTGGTTTAATCAAGAGTTCTTGGTAACGGTACTCTATATAATGGGATCATAGAATAATGTATACATGTACTTGTCATGCCATACCCTCGCTCGGCTGTCAAGACAACTCTTACCAAGTGTAGAGAGTACCTAAAAGCAAGCAAGCGCATTATTTTGCTACAAGACTTTTCGAAAGTACTTAAAGAAGAAGTTATTTACATAGAA
Organism: Nanipora kamurai; assembly: GCA_036872915.1. Classification (NCBI taxonomy): domain Eukaryota; kingdom Metazoa; phylum Cnidaria; class Anthozoa; order Scleralcyonacea; family Helioporidae; genus Nanipora; species Nanipora kamurai. The sequence continues at coordinate 45,734 of JBAHVQ010000302.1, read as the reverse complement.
AGATATATACGCACAAGCATGTAGAGAAGCAGCATTACTCGCCATTAACTGCAGACTAGGTCCCGTTAACATAATTTTCTGTTGACTGGTTTGGCTTACTTCTGCAGACTGCATACGTAGTTAATGTTCAAAAGTCATAAACATTAAAAAAAAAAAACAGATGATACATCTTCTGCTATATTTGCTATTATTTTTCTGCTTTATTATTACTGGGTTTTTTGAGAAAATTTTTATTGTTTCAGACATAGTTCTTGTGTACTCTCCCGAAATGTAAAATCATCTGGGGGTCATTAACTCAATCAGGCCTGGCCCATTTATGATTAATAAGCTCCGCAATAATGGTACATTTTGCATTTGGTTACCATTTTATGTTTATGTAATGAACACAACAACCACTCAGAGTAGTGCAGATTAGTTAATAGTGAGGTGATAGTAGTAATAGTTTAATCAGTTAAGTTTTATTAAGTTACCTATAATCTACTGATACAAAAGTATTTCTGTGATCTTCTCAGAAAAAAATTACCTAAACCTTCGAATTCGAAACGTTATTTTTGGTGCATCAACATTTTAATCCAATATATGAAGTAAAAATTTTTGGCAAGAAGCTCACATATATTGGCAAAGTTTGAAGCCAGATATTTGTGAAACTAATTCGGTAAAAAATATGCTTCAAAAGAGCTCATCAGTTCTTTTCATGTGATCTATGCGAATAGACAAGTACTGGTTTGTCTAGATACTAAGGTTTCGCTATCCTATGCGATTTCGTATCAAAAGACATGAAAAGGGCTCATATTAAGCAAAGCTAGGCTGATCGAGCAGTATATATAATAGAAATGTTGTGTGCAGTATCCAAGAGCCTGATGCTGAAGCATCGTTGCAGGTAGGACTATGCAGAGATTGTGCTGCAGTCAACTCCTCACCTCCTTGAGCACAAACGGAGGCTCCTTTTGCAAGCTTGCTTTATCTTTTTCCAATGTCCTTTTTTCCATGGAATGAGGATGTGAATGTGAATGTTATTCCAGGTGAATGTGGCCTTGTGCACATTGGCTAAACGGGAAGGAATCTCTCAATTCGTCTAAAGGAGCACAAATCTTGTTGCGAAAAAGGGCAACTAGAAAAATCTGCTGTAGC